>SNQJ01S0029344.1:18041-32462 GCA_010110895.2 Picea sitchensis | reverse complement strand
GACGTAATTTCACCTCCTGAACCTCCATAACTATGTGTTGATATGTATTTTTTGGAACCTTGGGTTCTAATGGTTCATCACACCTCTATTGGAGACAACGATCGAGTGGTTTACTAATGGTTGGAGACAGTTGGTTGAGTGGTCGAGTAATAGCCAAAGACAATTGGTTGAATGATCAACTAGTAGTTGTATACAATCAGTGGATTGATTTAACAACCAAATAATCGACTACATGTCAGATGAATGGATGGTCAGGTCAACTAGGTAAGTTGACTAGACAATGAGATAGCATGGGTTTTCCAGAAACCATTACAACCACTAATTGTTATTAGTGGAAACGATACTCCCCATTTCAAGGAAATTGGTTGGATCATAAGACTATTTTTGGATAGGAAGCTTTGGAAAACAGTTTTGTAGTTTTGAGGGAAGATAATAAGTAAAGGAAAAGTGTGTGGAAGAAGAAAGAAAGCTAGAGAGTGTGTAGCTAAGACACATCCAGGAGGATAGTGCGCAGAAGGAAGAAAGTGCACAGAAGGAAGATAACACATAGATGGAAGAATAAATCCGATAGAGAATAAAACATGACAGAAGGATGATATCCCAACATTCCAGAAATTGAATAACATTAGAAAAGCAGCATGTGGATTGAAAAGAAGAAGAAAGTTGTCGAATAGCTAGTTTATTGAACTGTCCATGCATTGTAATGAGGTATTTTTGGGATGAGAAGATTAGGGTTTTGAGCCCTAGATTTATTTATAAATATGTAACGGGTTGGGAGAATAGTGGTTCCTGAATATGGTTGGTTTTTTATGTTAATTTCTAAGGTGTGATGTTATGTTCTGTTCCATGTTGAGTTCCATAGTTTTTTAATGTATCAATATGTTGGTTATAAGAATGAATAAAGGAAGCTTAAGGAGATGATATTGAATCTTGTGTTGTCTCTCTTTCTATGTTTTCTTATAAATTATGTTTATAAGCATCATAGAATAGAATTTTCTTATGGTTAAATATGGTGCAATGTTCATGACTATGACAGTGAAAAATCTATGCAGTAATCTAGAATATGTTGATTATAGGAATATGAATCATAAGTAAGTTAATACTGAATAAGAACTGAGTTATGTGCACTGACATAATAAAAAAGAATGAACCAAATGATTTCTTCCGATTCCCTCAATACTGCAGAAGCTTGGTTCTCACATTCCTAATAGATACCTCGGGTGAGACTTCATCTGTGCAAGAAAGTGATGCTGAAAGGGCCGGTGTCTGGTGGTTTTTTTGGTCATAGATAAACCAAACCTAGGGTCCTACAACCTGCGCATAGTGCCAACAAATGGTTCTATTTCCGGGACCGGGACTTTGTTATTAAGGGGATGTTTTGAAGGGAAACTATGAAGGAGATCTCAAAATGGTTGGAAAGGAAGGAACGAGATTTTGCATGACAAGAGAAAAAAATTCCTGAGATGAGTGACAAGCAATGGATGCAAAGTTATGTGTATACAGATATGCATGAAATTTTATTTGGTGAATTTCCAATTATTTTGACTGAGTGGCTAGAAATATTAGTGGAGAAAACTGGAAGGTACAACGTTGTAGTGCCAAGAAATTGGACTCCTGAATTTTTAAGGAAACTGAATTCTGTAAGGAACCCAACTACTCAAGAAATTTATTTTTGGTTTGACAACATACTAGGAGGTTATGTTACAGAATTTGTAGTAGATTGTATTAAATCATACAATGTCACAGAAAGGGACTTTTTCAAAGGTTCATGTGGGAGGTTCTTGAAATCATTAGGTACATGGATAAAGATGCTATTGTGTGAAAAGAACATGACGATAATGGAATTTGACTGTTAAGGGTTCGTGCACATAGGGGAACCAGGGGATGACATGAGGGTTGTCTGAGATCATGAATTTGAAAGAGATAGGGAGGGATTGAGGATTAAAGAAGAGGGTATACTAGAGGAAGAATACAAGTTTGGAGAGTTTCACAAAGGAAGGAGGTACAAGAGGAAAAATATTGGGGCTGAGAAAGGAGAGTCACATAGTGATACAAAAGGGAGATAGCCTTGAGCACTAGTATGAATCATGGAGGTAACATGCATAGGAGGATAAGAAGAGGAGTTTCATTCCATTCCAATAATAGAAGAACTAGTAATTCCTACTTAGATAGGATCATGTCTTGAATCCACGACCCCGTGTGCATCACCACAATAAAAAATAATGGTTGAAGATTTGCCAAAAGTAATTGTAGTTAGCCAAGGAGGACTGAGTAGTAGCAGTCAGAGTAGTGAAAGTAGTGTGCAAATTCAGAATCAGATTCAACCAACATCATCAAGTGGGGGGAATACACAAAGAAACATGGCAGGGGTAGAAAATACTCTTATACTACCTGAATTCTAGGGAGTTGGGTCAGAGGACCCAGAACAACAATTGTTTGTCTGCAAGAAAATTTGGGCCGCAATGAATGTCCAAGATGAGGTTGTGAAGATTGCGTAGTTAGCGACAACATTTAGAGGTTGTGCTCTAGTATGGTATATTAAGTTGCATAGCATCATGTCTACAACACAATCCAGGGCTTTGGTAGAGATTAAGCAAAGACTGTTGAAGGCGTTCAAGAATCCAAAGTTGGAGTCGCAGTACATCACATAACTAAAGGACATTAAATAGGTACAAATAGAGTCAGTATGGGAATTCGAATAGAGATTTAAATATGTGATAGGTAGAATGAATTCCAGATCCTAGATCAACAACATTAGGAATGGTTTATTGCGGGGCTTCTTCCACACATTTGTATATCATTGATCTAACATAAGGTTGTGTCGCAACTTGAGGCATTGGAAATTGCAATGAAATTGGAATCATCTTTGGTGGGAGACAGTGGTGGAATGGTGCAAGTTTAGAAGTAGTTGGCTACATTGACAATTCAACTGGAAGAACTAAAAAAGGGAAAGGAGAAATGGGATTAAATTTGGTGTACAAAATGTAGGAATGAAGGCCACCACAAGGAAGAATTCCTATCATTCACACAGTATTTGGTGACAGGAGTTCCTAATACATTACCGGGAGGAGGATATTTTGAGATATGTAAGAAATGGGGCCATCGCCCCATGGAGTGTCCATTACTACAGAAATATCAAAGCACCCCAAGGAACTTATTCTACAACTTTTGAAAATCAATGGGACATGAGGAAAATGATTATCATGTGTTCGACTTAAGGATGGAGTGCACATGAGATATGTGCATGATTCAAAAAGAGAATGTTGTAGCAGAAGTGGGGCATCCACAATAAAACAATCAAAGAGGTTTCAATCAAGGGAACAAAGGAAAATTTGGCAGAGGTTGAGGTAGAGGGAATTTTGGTAGAGGAGTAAGAGGATCGATTATATGTTATAACTATAATCAAATTATAAACTTGGCACGTGTCTTCCAAAATATGTGTACGACATGCACATATTGCAAAGCACTGAATCACTCGACAAAAGACTGTCCCCAACTAGTTTCGAAGTGGCAGTCTAAAGGAAACTAGACCCAGAATCTGAATCTGAATGTGAAGAAGATATCAGCTAAAAGATGTAATGAAGGACTAATAGTAGCAGTAGTTAAGTGCAGAGGGGATAGAATAGGGGCTTACATGACAAATGAAGTAAATCATACTGAACAATGGGTAAGGGAGTCAACAGGGCCTATGCTAACCTTTGATCTGAAACAATAGAAGGATACATATCATAGAGAAAGAAAATAAGTACTTGTAGTGGATTGGGGAGCATTAACATCATTTGTGCCTCGTATAGAAGATTGCATTGTGCCAGAGAAGCCAACTGGAAAGGTAAGCATGCTAAAAAAAATCTTGATGAGTTGTATAGCACAAATAAAAGACAAAAAATGCATTGAGTACATTATATGATATGATTGATCATTGTACAAGAGGAAGGTAAACTCTTCTTGCACAAAGTATGGTAAATTAGTTGTTGCACAGGACGAGAACCAATGAAGAATTCAGATTTAGTGCACATATCGGAGAATATGATTTGGATAATGTTATATTGGACTTAGGGTCTAACGTGAATGTGTTACCTAAGTAGAAATGGGAGTTTATAGGAAAAACCAAGTTTGTATGGTCTCCTTTTCATCTAAGGCTCGTGAATCAGCAAAAAATAGTCCCAATTTATCGTTTGACAGGAGTACCTATGAACATAGATGGGGTGCACAACATGGAAGACTTTGAATTTATTGAGATTATGGATGATAGTCAACCATATCCAACATTGATAGGACTGGAATGGAATTTTAATAACCAAGTGATCAACAACTTGAATATGAAGGAGATGATATTTGAAGTTCGATATTTGAAATTTACTACACCTGTTCGCCCTTGGTTATGTAAGGAAGAAAATATTAAGGAAGAAAGGTGAAGTACGAACTGCACAGAAGGCACATAAACCAAGGAGGGGTCGAAGTGGTTAAATAAGCAAAAAAGAAGGAGCAAAGTAAAGGAAAATCTAGCCGTTGGAAGAGAAGATCAAGGAAGATAAAGAAGTAAATAAGATGGATCGTGGACAACTCAGCAAGTGGAAAAAGACACAAATGGATGCTTTGGAGCACCTCATGTAAAAGAAGGAAGGAGAGGCTAGCGAAGCCCTGAAAACGCAGGTCAAGTGAACCTAGGTTTTTGGCACCTAGGGTTTTGGATCTATGGTTTTGACACCTAGACTTCGGTCTAAGGTTGTCCAAGAGCCATGTAATGTATAAATAAAGGTCTAGAAGAGTTGAGAGGTGTTGGCACGGGGTCATACCTAGGGTTCAACTCTTATAGCGCACCAACAAGCCCTAACTACTGGCCCTTTCGGAAACACCTGCGAAGAAGATGAAGTCTCACCTGAAGTAGCTATAGGGGGTTGCAGGACACAAGTGTCTACAACCAGAAGGAATGTAGAGTGGATCCAGAAAAACAATACACATCAATATAGATATTATTTACCACTCTTAATCTTATCTCGCAAGTTATATCTCAAATCTAACACAACAATAAAACACAATATAGTAGATAACAAATAACACAGCATCAACCACACATAACAGCAAGATATACGTGGTTCACCCTCTCCCTAGGGCTACGTCCATAGAACTGTGTTTCTTGATATATAAAATGGAAACATATAGTTCTATCTGTGCTCTTAGCTTGCATATCTCTCTCTTTCTCTTTATCTCCCCTCCCTGTGCACCCAACTGCAAGGCTAGTCTTCACACCCAACTGAAGATCCTACAAACTCTCTACAAAATCTTGTACCTCTCTCTCTCTCTCTCTCTCGACAAAAACAATAACCAACTATTGAAAAACACAATCTCACTCTCCACGAATAACAACCCACCCTAGGTCTGCTAGACCTTTATTTATACATTACATGGAAAACGTCTAGGTGTCAAAACCCTAGATCCAAAACCCTAGGTCAAATTCACTCACATTTTTAGGGCTTCGCCAACCTGTCTTTCCTTCTTTTCCATGAGGTGATCCAAAGCATCCGTCGGTGGATTTTTCCTCTTGCTTAGTTGTCCACGATCTATATTCCTTGTTGATCTATCTTCCTTGGTCTTCTCTTCCAACGGCTAGCTTTTCCTTTCTTTGCTCCTTCTTTTCTGCTTCTTTGACCACTTCAACCCATTCTCAATCAATGTTCCTTCCACGCAGTTCGTACTTTGCGCTTCTTCTTTAATATTCACTTCCTTCAATAACCAAGGGCCAAGAGGCCCCCAACACTCGCATGTGACTCATCCCAAGTCACTGAAAGACTGAACCTTCTATTTTACTTCGACTTCAGACTGTGTGGAGCAACCTGTGCTTTATGCTCATTGCCTCCTTTCCTTGTGCAGACTGTCTTTTCTGTGTCTGGTACCCAGTTTCAAATGCACCTGGTACCTAGAACCTTCCTCACTTGATTCTATATAGATCTGTGAGGAAAATCGTTGTCATAATACAATTTCAACCGGCTCCCATTTACCAAACCTTCTTTCCATTCTCCATTAAGGGTCTTCAACTGCGCAAATCCTCCTTTTGTAACATAGGCAACTTCAAATGGTCCTAGCCAATGTGTCCTGAACTTCCCTGGATGCTTCATGAACTTGTTATCATATAACAATACTAAGTCTCCTTGCTTGAATGCCTTCTTCTTGATATGTCTATCATGGTAAGCCTTTTCTCTTTCTTTGTGTACCTGTTGATTAAATCCTGCAATAAACATGTATTCTTCCATTTCTAGCAACTATGGAAGTCAGTCTTGAACATCGTCGGTGTCATCCATACCTATAAATGTTACAATTCGTAAACTAGGAACCAAGTATTCCATAGGTACCACTGCTTCTAAGCCATATACTAACTTAAATGGGGTCTGCATTGTTAACTTCTTGCAGGTAGTTTTGTAGGCCCATAACACTGTTGGAATTCTTAAATCCCAATCGTCTCTATTCACACTGTAAATCTTCGTCAGTGTTGTCTCCAATATCTTATTAAAAGCTTTGACTATACCGTTTTCCTGTGGGTGGTATGGGGTGCTCTTTTGATGGTGAACTTCAAATTCTTTTGTCAAGGCTTCAATAGTTTTATTGATTAAGCATGTGCCTTGATCACTCATGAGGATCTTTGGGCATCCAAATCTAGTTATGATATCCTCAAAAATGAATTGCACAGTTGTAGCTGCACTACAATCCTTAATTTCTCTTGCTTCCACCCATCTGGTCAAATACTCTATCGCAGTAATAATGTATCTCGCTCCTATGCACCTTCCTGGTGGTTTAATAGTTCCCACAAAATCAATGGCCCATTTTTCAAATACTTGAAGTATTAATTATGGTGCCAAAGGCATCTCATCTCTTCTAGATGACTTTCCTACTCTCTGATATACATCACAGGACTTGTAGTATTCCTTAACATCCTTATGTAACGTAGGCCACCAAAGGAAAGCTCTAATAATCTTCTGTGATGTTGATTTTCCTGCATAGTGTCCTCCTGCGATGCCTTCATGTGCTTCTTCTAGAATCAATGGTATTTTTTCCTTCATAACGCATCTTCTCAATATCTCATCAGGTCCCATATTATACAACTGTCTAGCTATCAGTTGAAAATTGACAGCACAGACTACCAATTGTTTCTTTTGCAGAATTGTATATTCGTGAGGTTCCATTCCTGTGGATAGGAACTGAACTATCTCGGCAAAGTGATCGTTGACTTTCCTGATGGCCAACAACTGTGCATCTGGCAGTGTATCTTCCATACTAGTAGGTTCATCTCCATGTTATAACCTAGATAAGTGGTTAGGTCCCTTGTTCATTCTCCCTAGTTTAACCACAATCTCAAAATCATATTCCTGGAATAACAATAGCCATATACATATTCTTCCCCCCAACACTGACTTGTTGACTAAGTATTTCAACGCAGAATGGTCAATGAACATATTAAAATGTCCTCACAACAAATAGTGTCTAAACTTTTGTAGTGCATATACCATAGCCAAGCCTTCTCTTTCAGTCGTAGTATAGTTCCTTTCAGCTGTAGAAAGCTTCCTCCTTGCAAAGGCTATGGGGTGTTCAATATCTCCTGCACCTGGCTGTGCTATAGCTGATCCTAATGCTATTGACGAAGCATCAACATGAACATTAAACTCCTTACTCCAATCGGGGAAAACCAATATGGGTGCAGTGACCATTTTCTTCTTTAGTGTGTCGGAGCTCTACTGGCATTCTTCTATCCATTGGAATTTACTGTCTTTGTTTAATAGCTTCTCCATAGGTGTTGTTATTTGTGCATAACCTATAATGAACTTTCTGTAGTATCTAGTATGTCCCAGTGCAGTGTGCATCTGTCTAACCATAGTAGGGGGAGGTAGATCAACACTGATGGTGATCTTGGAAGGATCTACCAACAACCCATGCTTACACACAATATACCCTAGCAGCACTCCAAAGGGTGAAAATAAAATGCATTTTTTCAAGTTCATGGAAATCTGACATTGCTTGCACTTATATAACATCAATCTTAAACATTCAATATGTTCTTTCATTAGGCTAAAGACAGTCCAATCCTCAAAATAGGCTTCCAAGAACTTATGTAAAAATTCCTTAAATGCTTCGACCACCACCCTAGAAAATATGGTTGGTGCATTCTTAAGGCCAAAAGGCATCACAGTATACTAGAACGACCCCCATTCTGTTTCAAATTTGGTCTTATGTCGATCTTCCTTAGCAATTCTGATCTAGTGATAACCTAAACACCCATCTGTGAATGAGTAAACCTCTTGTCCTCCTACATCATCTAGGACTTCGTCAGTAAAGGGTGTAGGGAATGGTTCATATAGACATGCATCGTTCATCTTTCTTAGCTCTACACAGATTTTGATCTCTCTTGTCTTCTTATCTTGGACTACCATAGGGATGATCAATTCGGATTCTTCAATCGGTTCTATGATTCCTACTTTTGGCATTCTATCCAATTCAACTCTAACTTTCTTCTTATATTTTGGATTCAGTCTATAAGTTTTTGCTTGATAGGTCTTGCATCTAGTCTCAAATGGATTTTCATTTTTCCCATGGGCCCTTTAATGCCCTTCATATCTATGAACTTGGTTGGGAACAAGTCATGATATTCATGTAATAATTCTATGATCTTACTAATAGTGGCATCATCCCAATAGTCTCCCACATTTTCCATATTAGGTGTTTGTTATGTTCCAATGTTAACTTTATTGATTTTAATGGGTTTTCCAAAAAAGGGTAATTCAATCCCAGGTCCTTTTATGTCTCTGTGACCTTCAGTTTCTACAATGTTTACATCTCTAGGGTCATCATCCTCATCAGCATTAATATTGTAGCAATCCTGTAACTGCTAAAGAGGCACAGTCTATTTGTATTCTTCTTGCTCAAAAGGGAGGTTAGGTGCCTCCTTAAATACCTTTTGTCTTACAATGTGTAACTCCTGATCTATTGTAGGGTACTGGCTTTCAAATAACAAGGTAGCTATAAATTTCTAACTCATTACATACCAGTCTGTAGTGATGAGGTGCAATTCCGCTTGAAGGTACCAGTTGATAGGTGTAGTATCCAAGGTGTTAATGAACTTATGCACCCATTGTTATTTAGGGATGTTTCCCCAGGCCTCCTCACAACTTTGTGTGTGGTCCTTAGGACAACGTTGGCCCGTGTAACAAAACTCGCATCCTTATGCTTGGTCTGAAAAGCACACTATCAATAAGGTGTGACATTGTGTCCACTCCACGATGTTTTTCTTGTGTGCTCTCCACCATCTAGTTGGTGTGGCGTTCAAGGCCTCATCCAGTGCCAACATCCTCTATTGTACTGGTACCATTCTCTCAAATTCTGCTAGAAATGTTTCCAAATGATTCAAGCCATCAAACATTGGAAGCTTACTTACTTCTGTGCCAATCCATCAAACTGCTTTGGCCAATCTGGAACATCATCGTGTGGAGACTTCATACATCTTGTTCTGCCAATTTTCTAATGCCTCTTATGAATCTGATGAGAATGCACTCTCACTTTGCCAATTGAGATTTCCATCTGTTGTAGGATTAACATAATCATGTTGTCTTGCTATCAAATTGTAAATGTTTTCTAATGCATGGTCTCATTCCCTGATAGATTATATGTATCTGTGACCTTCATCTGGGTCTAGAGGTGCGATGACTTTAAGGCCATTACCTTCAAATTTCATTCTTTTCTTCTTTAGGTCAACCACAGTCGAATTGTTGAAATCCCTATCAATTCCTAATAGCGTAGGATAAGGAAAACTATCATCAACTATCTCAATTACTTCGAAGTCTGAAAACATCCTTACCCCATCGATGTCCACAGAGACATGCTCTAATATTCCAAAGGGGCTCACCGCCTGTTGATTATCCATCATGAGCCTGATAGGAGAGTAAATTAGTCTGGGTTTTCCCATCAGTTCTCAAGTCTGCTTTGTCATAACATTGACTTATGATCCCAAGTCAAGGACCACATAGTCCACGTCTTAATATCCATTTTGAGCACTAAGGTTTAATTCCTTGTTTGTTCACCTTTTCCTTGATACTTTATTTACAGCTCTACTCATCATAGGATCTGTTTTCCCCATTTCATATTGTCTCACTAGGTGTTGTAATTCTTGTATAACCCTTTCATCTTTAATCAAATTGATACAAGTATATAATAAGTCCATGAGCTTTCTTACCTCTTTTCCTTGTCTAACAAACTGATCAAATGCTGGTGGAATTTCACATTCCCTCAGTTCTGGTTGTGTCCTAGATGAAGAAGCTTGTCCTTCCACAAATTCTTTTCTTACTTCCTCAAAAGTATGCCTCTCTCTCCTTGGGTCAAACAATTATGCCTTCTCTGCAGCTCTTCTGATTCATGAACCTTCTGCAGTGTTTCCTGGGGTTACTCTATCTTCTCTTGTAACAACACCTTCTCTAGTAATAACAATGACTCTCATATCATCACCGCGAGGTTCTGCTGATATTAGTTGTACTTTCTAGTTTCCTCCTCATCTCTCTTGGAGTTTGTCTAATAATATTGGACAATCTTCAATGGCGTGATTGAAGTAGTTATAATAGTTGCAAGTGGTACAAGGGTTCTAACAATCCCTTTCCAAATGTCCTGGTTGTGCACAGTTATAGCAGACGATCTGTCCTCTACCTTGACCCATACCTCCTCCTCGTCCTCTTCCTCTGAATCCACCACGAGGGTTGAAGTTTCCTCTTCCTGGGGATTTAAACTGTGTATTATTTCCTTCCTGTTGTGTTTCTCCTTGGATCCTATATGTATCCCTTGATCTTTCATGCAAGAGATCATACGCCCTACAATCCTTCTCATCATGTCTCACAGACTTACAGAATGTGCAGTAAATATTGGTAGGTGTCTAGACATATCTTTGCATATAATAAAATTCACCAAGGTGATGTCTCATTCTACATACCTCGCACTAGGGTACAATAGCATGCTTTAAGGGACTAGGCGCTCCAGAGGTCAAGTATTCATGAAATAGGGAACAATGCTCCTTGTCATGGCCCTCTAATTTACATCTGATACACCAAATATCTTCTCTTTTCTCTTTTCCCTTGTCTTTCTTCATATCTTCGACTTGTAAAGATAAACTAGTTAACTGACTCAAGATTTGACTCATACCTGGGTTGGATTCTCCTACAGGGGTTGCTTATAGTTTCATGGTGATCTCCAATTCTTCAGCCTATGAAGTGACCTTCTGTTGCATCAGAGGAACTCTGATGTGTGGTAAGAGGGCATCAATGAACCATTCTTTATTTTATTCATCTAGAATTTGAAAACTCAACCGACCTGTCAAGGTCTTAAACCTTTGATCAAAATCCCAAATAGGTTCAGTGACATTTTGTTTGATTTCTTTCAACTCTGTAATGCATTGTGACTCCGACTTGGGTTTCTTGAATTTTGCACTCAATGCAGTCTTGATAGTATTCAGCGTTTTAGGTTGTCCAGGTCCTGAAACAAACTTTATATACCAGTTTAGAGCGTGATCCCTCAAGGTGGTGCTAAATTGGGTTCTCTTAACATCTTTGTCGGTGAATTGCTTGATACTCCATACAAATTCACATAAGAATCAGTGTTGATCAAGATCTTTAAATCCATCTCCTCTAAAGATCGATAACCTCATTTCATCTGCCATAGATATTCCTTGGTTTCTTGACTGAGTATGTGCTAGACTGCTTGTAACAGTACTCTGATGGATTTGACTATTTTGGTTACTTTGGTTTCTTAATGCTTCTAAAAAAATAGGAGGAGTAATAATACTTACTTCAACATTAGGCGCAGTTCCTAAAGTTTCTAGCTCTCCTTGGCAAAGTTCTTCATATCCTACCTCTTTTGTTCTTGTGGCCTCTAAATGTTCTTCATTTGTTAGATCTACTTCTTCTCCACTATAGAATCCCTCATCTCCGTATCTTTTCTTAAATAGGTTCGCAAGAGGAACCTCTCTGAACGATCTCCCATTGCACGTGAGTCCAGACTTTGTATCACTGTCGCTATTTGAATTTTTGAACATTAGCTTTACTATATTTTTAGAATATTATTCTCATGCAATAGCATCTTAATCCTCAACTTCAAAAAGTGTAGGAACTTCCCTCTAGGTCCCTTAAAGAAGTATCTCTCTGCTTGACTATATGATTCAACCCTGTCAATGGCAAATTCGGTAATATACCCTCCAATGGTGCTATCAAACCAGAGATCCACTGCTCTAGACACAGTGTTATCAACTCTCTTGACCTTCTTGATCAACGTTGTTGTCCAAACCATATGTGGTCTAGATATGATCTCAAACTGGGTATCTGCTAATATGGCTAACCACTCATATAACTCCTTATGAATTCCTCCGAAGAAAATCTCGTGTATGTCAGTGAAGATGTACCTTCCCAACCAGTCTTCCGCACTAATATTAGGGTTCTTGTTCTGGGCTTCAGCGAAGTCCTTTTCTTGTTCTTCTATCCACTTCTGAATCTCTGTCTTCTATGGGAACCACCTTAACATTCCCTCAATAATATCCCAGTCCTGGCAATAGAACCATTTGTTGGCACAGGGGAAGACCCAAGGTTGAACTCTTATAGCGCACCAACAATCTCTAACTACTGGCCCTTTTGGAAACGCCTACTAAGAATATGAAGTCTCACCCGAAGTAGCTATAGGGGGTTGCAAGACACATGTGTCTACAACTAGAGGGAATGAAAAGTGGATCCAGAGCAACAATACACAACAATCTAGATATTATTTACCACTCTTAAGCTTACCTCGCAAGTTATATCTCATATCTAACACAACAATACAACTCAATATAGCAAATAAAAAATAACACAGCATCAACCACACATAACAGCAAGATATACGTGGTTCACCCTCTCCCTAGGGCTACGTCCACATAACTGTATTTCTTGATATATAAAATGGAAACATACAGTTCTATCTGCGCTCTTAGCTTGTAGATCTCTCTCTTTCTCTTTCTCTCCCCTCCCTGCACACCCAACTGCAGGGTTGATCTTCGCACCCAGCTGAAGATCCTACAAACTATCTACAACATCTTGTACCTCTCTCTCTCTATTGACAACAATAACCAACTATTGACCAACACAAAATCACTCTCCACGAACAACAACCCACCCCAGGTCCGCTAGACCTTTATTTATACATTACATGGAAAAATTCTAAGTGTCAAAAGCTAGATCTAGAACCCTAGGTGCTAAAAACCTAGGTCAACTTGACCCACGTTTTCAGGGCTTCACCAACCTGTCTTTCCTTCTTTTCCGCGAGGTGCTCCAAAGCATCTGTCCGTGGATTTTTCTGCTTGCTGAGTTGCCCATGATCCATCTTCTGATCTGTCTTCCTTGGTATTCTCTTCCAATAGCTATCTTTTCCTTTCTTCGCTCCTTCTTTTCCGCTTCTTTGACCACTTCAACCCATTCTCAGTCAATGTGCCTTCCGCGCAGTTTGTACTTCGCACTTCTTCTTTAATATTTTCTTCCTTCCATAACCAAGAGCCAATAAGAGGGTTGTTCATTATTGGTCATTGGGTACTATCATTGTTGTGGACGTGATATTGAGATTCTGTACTCTTGCATTGTAAGATCTTCAGCTAGGTGCGAAGATCGACCTTGCAGCTAGGTGCACAGGGAGGGAAGGTAAAGAGAGAAAGAGAAAGAGAGAGAAAGATTTGCAGCTCAGTGTGCAGATAGAACTGTATGTTTTCATATAATATATTAAAAAACGCAGTTCTTTGGATGTGGCCCTAGGGAGAGGGTGAACCACATATATCTTGTTGTTCTTTGTGATTGATACTATGTTATTTGTCATCTGATATACTGCTATTGCCTTATTGTGTTAGATCAGAGATATAACTTCACGAAGCTAAGTGTAATATTGCTAAGGAGGCTCTGTGTTATATTCCGTTGTTGCCCTGGATTCACTTTGCATTTCCTCTAGTTGTAGACACTTGTGTCCTACAACCCCCTATTGCTACTTCAGGTGAGACTAAATCTGCTTCGCAGGTGTTGCCAAAAAGGCCAGTAGTTCGGGTTTGTTAGTGCGCTGTAAGAGTTGAACCCTGGGTCTTCCCCTGTGCCAACAAATGGTTTCATTACCGCGACCAAGATCTTTTTGAGGGAATGTCAAGGTGTTTTCCATCGAAGGAAAAAAGTCATAAGTGGATAGAGAGAACAAGAAAAGGAATTCATTGAAGCACGAAACAAGAACCCTAGTATTAGTACAAAAGAATGGTTGGGAAGGTACATATTTACTGACGTTGTAATGATCCCAAGCCAAATTCTTTCTTGGAATCACTAACTACTACTAATTTATTGAGTTTTTAAGTGCATACAAGATTCATCAACACATGGAGATCACAATATATTCAAGATGTAG
>SNQJ01S0029343.1:135902-168041 GCA_010110895.2 Picea sitchensis | reverse complement strand
CAATGTCTAGGGGTTATCAAAGACCTGGTCGTGACCTTGTTTCAGTTACCCATGAAAAGTCTGGTCATGGATATTGTAGTGGCTGATGTCCCCCCCAAGTTCGGTATGCTATTGTCAAGATATTGGATAAAAAGGTTGGGGAGAACTTTTCATATGGACCTGACCTATGCTACTATCCCAATGTTTGGGGGAGAACATAGGAGGCTATACAGAGAAGCCCAATTGGCCTATATAATCAACGATGAAGCCAATCCCACCAATCATCCCATTTTTGCCTTGGACACTGATTTAGGTTCCAGTCTACTGCAACTTACTCATGCTCCCGAGCCTCCTCTTAAGCTCAGAAATCATCCCACCACTCCTCTTGAATTCCCTACCTCCATCGCCCACGTATGGAAAATGTTTTTTGATGGAGCCTGTTCCAGGGAAGGCGCTGGTGCTGGGGTGTTTTTTGTGTCACCATCTAAGGAGACCGTAGCCCTGTCATATAAGCTAGAATTTGACACCACCAACAACGTGGCAGAGTATGATGCTCTTGTTTTGGGTATGAGGGCTGCAAAGGAAATGGGAATTAAAGAGATAGCAATATTTGGAGATGTTGAGTTGATTATCCAGCAGGTCAAAAATGCCTATCGTACTAATAATCCCCGGCTCAGGAATTATAGAAATGAGGTATGGGACCTAGTTGATAATTTCATCTTGGCTTTTAACATTTCTTTCATTCCAAGGGAGGAAAATACTTCAGCCGATTCTTTAGCTGTCTCATCTAGTTTGCTCGAATTTCCTCTGCCGCCTATGGTCAAATCTGATGTTGAAATAAAATATAGACCCTCTGTACCGGACAATGTCAAGCATTGGAAGGTATTTGAAGATGATTTGGAAATCGAGAAATTTCTCCAATTTGTTGATGATTTTTCTACGTTGCACATTGATGAGGATCCTGACGTGGAAGGTGACCATCACCCTGGGGAGTTTTTAAATAAAATTGCTAACCACCAGATTATTCAGCTACTGAGCAATTACATTATGAGGGGACTAGTCCCGTTAGAAAGATTGTTTGATGGGAATGGTGTGGCAGTAAAGGTAGAGTTTCAGGTGATGATGCTGACACAACTAAGTGCAACATTGGAACACCAGAGGAGCCTAAGTTTGTCAAGTTGTCAAGGAGTTTGACCAAAGAGAAGAGGGTTGAATATATTGAGTTGCTGAGAGAGTTTGCTGATGTGTTTGCATGGACCTATGAAGACCTCAAGACGTATGACACATCTGTCATTGAGCACAAGATCCCACTGAAAGAAGAGGCTAAGCCATTCAAGCAGAAGCTGAGACAGATAAATCCCATGTTGCTTCCTGTCATGGAGAAAGAAGTGAAGAAATTGCTAGATGCCCAAATCATTGTCCCCTTGATATATTCCAATTGGGTGGCCAATTTGGTCCCGGTAAGAAAGAAAAGTGGGGAAATCAGACTCTGTGTTGATTTCAGGAACCTGAACAGGAGCTCAAGGAAAGACAATTATCCCCTGCCCAACATGGAACACATACTGCAGAAGGTCACTGGTGCATCTAGAATATCCATGATTGATGGCTTTTCTGGTTACAATCAGATATCAGTCATGCTTGAGGACAGAGAAAAAACGACCTTCACCACTCCTTGGGACACATTCATGTATGCCAAAATGCCTTTCAGACTGATGAATGCAGGGGCAACATTTCAACGAGCCATGAACATAGCCTTCATCGGGGAGAAGGACCAGTTTGTGGTAATCTATCTGGATGATATCACAGTCTTCTCCAGGACAGACAAAGAGCACCGATGCCATCCGAGGAAAGTTTTCTTGAAGTGTCGTAGGTTTGGCCTATCCCTGAACCCCGAGAAATCTTTGTTTGCTATGAAGCAGGGGAGGTTATTAGGCCATATAGTATCAACAGAGGGAGTGAGGATTGACCCTAGCAGGGTAGAAGCACTTCAGGCCCTGTCACTTCCCAGATCCAAGAAGGAAGTTCAAGCCTTTTTGGGGAAGATAAATTTTCTGAGGAGATTTGTCTCAAATTTTGCTGAATTGGTGAAACACATCACAACCATGCTCAGGAAGGGAAATGAAGTGAAATGGACCACTAAACCCAGGGAATATTTTGTCCAAATAAAGAGGGCGTTGACTGAGGCACGTGTGCTATTCAACCCTGATTATTCTAAAGATTTCTTGATTTTTTCTTTTGCTTCTTGTGATACAGTAGCAACGGTCTTGTTGCAGAAAAATGATCAAGGGAAAGAGCAGCCTATTTCCTTCTATAGAAAGGCATTGAGAGATGCAGAACTCCGGTACGAGATCATGGAGAAGCAGGTCTATGCCTTAGTGAAAGATCTTAAAGTTTTCAGAGTCTATGCCTTGCACTCAAGGATCACTGCATATGTTCCTTTAGCCTTTGTGAAGGACATTCTTATACAGCCTGACATAGATGGAAGAAGAGGTAAGTGGATTGCCAAAATCTTAGAGTTTGATCTGGAGATTAATCCCACCAAGTTGATAAAGGGGCAGAGTTTAGCCAAGCTGCTAGCTGAATCCAATTACAAAGCCTTGGGAATTAACTTCATCAATGAGCAAGCTGAGTCACCCAACAAGCATTTCCAGGGTGCCTTATCATTAGCAGCATGCGCCTGGTACAAGGACATCTTGTATTTTCTGCAAGAATTAAAGCTTCCTAATGGATTAGGAAAAAGTAAGGCCAGAGCTTTAAAGCTTAAAGTGGTCAGATATTGCCTCATTGACCAAGCCTTGTACTGGAAAGACCCTCTAGGGGTATTTTTAAGATGCCTGGACCCGCAAGAAGCCTAGAAGGTTATGTTTGATTTCCATAGTGGTCTTTGCGGAGGTCATCATTTCTGGAAGACCACAGCTCACAAGATCCTCCAAGCTGGGTATTACTGGCCCACTTTATTCCCTGACGTCTACAGAGAAATTAGAGCTTGCATCAAACGCCAGAAGTTCTCAGGAAAGCAGCAACTCAAATCTCTGCCATTAAAGCCTGTAGTAGTTTCAACACCTTTTCAGCAGTGGGGATTGGACTTCATTGGAGAAATTCATCCTCCCTCAAGTGGCCAGCACAGATGGATCCTAACTGCAACAGACTATTTCACCAAATGGATGGAAGATGTCCCCACCAGGAGCACTTCCCACAAAGTAATTATCAGCTTCTTGGAGGATATCATAGCCAGATTTGGCTGCCCCAGCAGAATTGTCACTGATAATGCCTCCCCCTTTCGGTCTGAGCCTCTGGTCAAGTTCTGTGAACAGTTTGATATTTCACTGATTCACTCTACTCCCTATTATCCTCAAGGAAATGGACTGGCATAGTCTTCCAATAAAAGCATGATCAAGCTCATTAAGAAATTACTGGAAGAAAATAAAAGGGCCTGGGATTCAGAACTCAAATTTGCTCTATGGGCTGACTGAGTGACAACAAAGAGGTCCCTAGGCATCTCACCTTTCCAACTTGTTTACGGAACAGAGGCCGTTTTCCCTACTCAGCTCGCCTTATTTGTGGTGAAATTCCTCAAGGACCTTAAAGGAGAGCCTGACAATATGGTCAGAAGGATCCATCAAATGGTGGAAGTACAACAGACCAGGGAACAGGTCACGAATAGGGCCCATGATCATCAGCAGAAGATCAAGAATACCTTTGACAGGAAGAGCATAAAGAAATATTTCAAGCAGGGTGATCTGGTGCTCAAATGGGATGCACCCAGGCAAGATAAGGGCAAGCACAGTAAGTTTGATTCCCTCTGGTTTGGGCCTTTCAAGACCATTGAAGTATTTTCAAACAACACTTACAAGTTGTAGGATCTGGAAGGAAAAGAAGTTTTTAATGGCCCAGTAAATGGGCATTTCTTGAAAAAATGTTTTTTGTGAGCCGCAGTCGACTCTTTTGTTTTTGTAAATATTGTTTTTGTTTTCAGCTTAATAAATGACTCCATAGCCCAACAAAAAGGCACTAAATCTGCAAAAAGAGTCCTTAGAGCATCATAGGGACGACTCTATCCCCCATGGAGCCTAATGTTAGCGACATTTCTTGTAGAGGGGGGTAAAATGCGAAGGAATGGGTAGAAAACCCACTTGTACTAAGTTTGGAGTGAAAATGCGTCCGTGTTTAAATGAAAATCAAATCTAGATGACAAGGATTAGAGCGCCCGGATCAATGACACACACTGGATTCTGGAGCCCCCTCACCTTTCTACCTTTAAGCGGAGGAGGGGGGTCCGGAATCGAGGGTGCACCTCTTCAATGGTTGCGATCGGAGTGCTCGGATCAACGACGTGCAACGCTATTCCGGACCCCCCCGCCTTTCTACCTTTAAGCGGAGGGGGGGGGTCCGGAATCAAGGGCGCACCTCTTCAACGGCTGCGATTAGAGCGCCCGGATCAATGGCGCAAAAGCAATCCAAACATCTTCTGTCTTTCTACATTTAACCAATGTGGGCCCCTTTCCTGTCATGTCATCTTTTGTACCATCCTTCCCCTTGCCATCTGTTCTCCTCCCGGCCGTGTGATGAGGCTCACTCCCTTTAGCCATTCCTCATCCTCTGACATCTGTCCACCTCCCACTCTTCTGGTCCCTATGGTCCCTCCCCCCATCTCATCATCCACTCACCACCCGCCATGTGTCCTGCTCACTTCCACGTCACCCTTAATGTGCCCTTTACATTTCTTCTCCTACCCCCTTTGCTTATTTCCTTCCGCCGCGTGTCTTCTCCTGTCACGTCTCCCACACCCCATCACTTCTTATCTCACTCTCATGATTTTGGCGCCATCACTCCCATTGTGCGCCCCATCCTTCGCGCTGGCCTCCACGCATATTCGTCAGGCCATTCACAATCCCAATGAAGCAGTTATTGAGGTGGTTGGTGGTGGTTAGACATCGCCTCCGCCATAATGGGAAATTCTGATGATGAATTAAAGGCACGTCGATTCACCCACAAAATTGTCAGAAGTTCGGTTGCATCTGCCATAGGTGCACGATCATTCTGAGACTGCGGGTGCAGATTGTCAGAATCCATGCAGACTCAATGTGTTTAATGAAGCGTCTTGGTTTTGTTGCTGGGGTTGTTTCGAGTATATGTAGGCGTTTTCGCCATTTTTGTATCTATCGATGGTAGAGCGAAGCTCCCGACTGTAAAGTTTTAACAACCATTCTAATTTCCTGGTTGTGCATCTATATTTGAGATTTCTTGTTTTATGACAAACAATTTTCCTAATCCATCTATGTTTTCATCTCGTATCGGAGAGTTCATGATTGACTGATTTGCATGAATTGTTGCAGTTATGTTATGATAAAGGATTTATCGTTGCATTATTGTATTCTCTGGTTTTCTGCATTTGGATGTAAGAGGATCTTGCCTTTGGATGCTTTCTCTCATAGTCTTTTAGAAACCTGATGTTTATAACAGTCCCCTGCACTCTTCTTATACAAGTCTTCCCCCTACTCACCCTTATTGCAACTCACTGTTTGAAGTTTATCTAAGACCTCATTTTCCCATGCATGCCTGGCCTAGTTTCAGAGTTGAAATGATATTGTTCTGAGTTTTACTCCCATTTGATCATCTCTTTTATAAACAAAACGTGACATTAAACTGATGGGCGTCGGGCTCTGTTCCTGCTGCAATCTAGGAGTGACTTTTGACACTAACATAGTGGAACTTTCTTTGGCATGGTCATAACCCTGGTAAAAAGTGTGCTCTATTTGGATGGGAAAAATTCTACCGACCGAAATCCATTGGAGGACTCAGACTAAGAGATCATGGCAAGCTTAATAACATCATGGGATCCAAAATCTGGTGGTGTTGGATCAAATGCCCAATAGAGCTCTGGGATAATATGTGGAAGCAAAAGTATGCACCTCATACCAATGAGGAACTCCTAATTAGATTTAATGACCAGACCCAAGTCTCCAACATTTGGAATGTTGTCTGGCATAATCTCCCTCTCATTCAAAAGCTTTCATTCTGGGAAATACGAAATGGACAGACGACACTATTATGACACGACTCTTGGAAGAAATTGCCTCCTCTGCACTCTCTAGAAGGATATATAGAAGGATTGCACCCCCTATATAATAAAATGTAACTTTTGGCTCCACTAAAAGTGGAATATATCTGGTTAAAGATCACTCAACATCATCCCTGGCGAACTTGGAAAAATATTCCTCAAGACCTCAAGATTCTGGAAGACTGTGACTTGCAACCTTGGTGCACCGTCGCCTCCTAGAGAAAGATCCACATCAACAATGGCTCTGATATTCTTTGGAGGGGGTATTGTCCCACAGGTATGTTCACAGTGAAAGAATCCTACTACCTCCATGAGAATTTCCACACTCAACCAAAAGAGCACATTTAGAACATCATCTGGAAATCTAAACTTTGGCCAAAAGTTTCAACTTTTCTCTGGCTAATGGGTCAAAATAGAATCCTCACATGGGACAATCTCTAGAAAAGGGGATTCTTTGGACCATCGATATGTCACCTTTTGCAACAACATGAGGAAAATATGGAACCTATTTTCAATCAATGTCCTCTTAGTGGGGAAGTCTGGGATCAAGTTTCCCAGATCATGCAAAATTCCAACAGAGCCAGAGACAATATTATCAACACCATAGAAAACTGGGGAACTAATGTGTACCAAAATCCGATCCTGAATTGAATTTGGAAACTACTACTGGGCTTCACCATTTGGAAGATCTAGAAAGAATGAAACAAATGTATCTTCCACTCCCAATCCTCTTCCCTCTCCAACATCTGGTCAAGAATTTTGGGTCATATACATGAAATCGTCAGAGCCACTCAATGGTCCCAGGAGGATCTTTGGTGAAATCTGCATGAGATCTTTATTCTCTCAAACTATAAGTTAAATATCCCTTTCCATCCTATCCATGCTTTTCTTCCTCTTGGTTCTTCAACCTGTAGCCCTATCTCCTGGATTTTCCCCCCTCTAGGCTTTGTCAAACTTAATTTTGATGGTGCCTCGAAGGGAAACCCTAGTCTGACAGTCTATAGTGTCGTTCTCCGAGATTGCACAGGGAAAATTATCCACATCATGGTAGGTCACTTGGGCCAAGATACAAATAACTCTGTGGAAGTCTAGGGTCTAATAAAAGGAATTCAACTTGCCACTAGTCAAAACATAAACCAACTAATTGTTGAAGGGGACTCCCAAGTGATTATTTCACTATCTTCAAAAATCATCAATGGATCCAATCCTGCAAAATTTTCCCCAAGTTGGAGGCTCCTTGGCTTTCTCAACATGCTCACTCTCTTGCAACCTTCCCTCACTCTCATTTCCTCTTATTTGCGACGAGATGCCAACAAGGTTGCAGACAGACTAGCCAACAAGGGCATCTCCTCTACAAAGGATGATATCTTGATCGATGGAAAAATTCTCCCAACACCCCCACTGCTACTAAAATGCTTGGATATTGCACACATAGATTTTCTTCCCCCAAATGGGGTGATAGCTGGCCCTCATACACATTATATTGTTAAATTCCCATACCACCACCCTCTCCTCACAACCTCACACGATGAGCGACATTAATTGTTTAGGCGAGTTGGTACGATTACATTAAGGTTCTGTTTTAATGGTGTACTCTTCATAGTAGCGACGATAGGTCGGGACATGCATGAGTCACAAAATCCATGTACACTCAACCCCTTCGACGCTTCACCCTTTTGACACAACTATTTTACAACAAGTAAGCAATGGATACAATCATTTGTTTTTGGCCCAGTCTTAGGCTACAATCTTTTGGGCTCATCCAACCTTCTTCCTTCCCTATTCTCACACTCTAATCCTTCTCAACATCCTGGTTAACCAACCAATCATGCCATGGGAAAGAGGCAACCCCAAGAGAGGGTCGACTTATTATTGCTTTATCGCCTGACAACGTAGGCTAAGTCTTTCTTCTCCCTCATTCCATACTTCTCTGGTCTACCTCAACAAATCCTTTGTGACACCTCCTCCTTCCTCGACCTAGAATAGGATAGTGTAATATTATCCCATGGCTATTGTTGAAGAATAAATACCTGCAGTCCCAACTCAAATCCCCTCGGCTTTCTTCCTGTATACAATCCTTGACCCTCAAGACCCACCCACCACTCCTGGTCTGTCCATCAATGGAACTGATGCTGCTTTGGATTTGGATACCTACATAATTGAAGAGGAAATCCCACAAGAGGATCGCCATGAAGAGATTTTCCCTCCAACAGGTCAACCTCCACTTATCGTTGCTCTAGAACCTGAATCGTGTTACACTTGCCACCTCTCACAGGATCACTTGGACCTCATCTTTGATATGCGACAAGATATGGAAGAGTAGCTTCACCAACACACCATTCTCAACAGCTGCTTGGACTTGTTGTTCGATGCTCTCTCAGGTGTGCCAGACAAAAGAAGATGCCATACCTATGCCTAGCCGTTTGTCTTCACTCCTACCTGAAAAAAAACTCATGGTGACAAAGGAAATCCGGGTTCACCCACTGTCTAATTCTAATGTTTTTTTTTGTTAATGTGTGTTCCAATGTGAAGAATATCGTAGGAATTTTGGTATCATTTTGTTCATGGATGCATGGAAAATTCAAACTTTCCAGACATCAAGACTTTTTCCCACATGTTCTAGTTTCCATTTGTTTGGAAGAACATATGGTTGGTTTTGGTTCATGTACAGATATGTGTACTGTTGTGATGACATTCTAAGGTAATACAATATTTTTATTTACAAAAAAAGAGAGTACCCCATATCCTCAAAGTGCATAGAGGCTACTGGGTACATTATAGAATGGTATCAAAGCTACTGGTTACAATACTGGGGCTATATGGGCCAAAATTGAGTTTTATATGAAGAAATTACAGTTGTGAGACAAATGTTTGATGGAAGTGATCCATGAGAATAATTGGGGAAAATAGTGTTTGAAGCTTGCAGATGTTGAATTGAGTGTTTCAATTACTATATTGGAAGGATGTTAGAGTATTTTGGTAGCATGGATGTGTAAATGAATAAGTGCATGAATTTCAAAGCTAGATTTTTGTAAATTTTGGGAAAGTGTAGTTTGTAGGGTAAGTGTGTGAAAAAATGTCTATGAGGAGAAAGGATTGTATAAAGCCATAACTCCTAGTTTAAAATCCCAAATTGGGTATGGGTGTAAGTCATTGGAAGGTTAATTCAGAGGGGAATAATTTTGATTGCTCAAATCTTGGAGAATTTCTTTAGAATTATTCAAAACTTGAGAAGAAAGAGGGAAGTAACCTTGATTTGATAAAATTGAGGAAGTGCATAATTACCAACATTTGAAAGAAAATGCTACATACCTAGAATTGAGATGTATGTGGAGGATGCAATGCGGGAGACATATTTGCATTTTTTTTGACATTTTGATGTAAACATTGTTGTAATTGTATATGATGGTGATGTGCACCAAGGATGGTGCAAAATCTAGGGGCAGGGGAATGTAATACCCCAATTTTGATCCTCGGTTCAATATTGTGTATGTACATGATAAATGGTTATAAGATGGAAAATGTAATTTGTCATCAAACATTGAATGCCAATAAATACATCATAGACTACAGAAGAGAAGGACAAAATAATGAGGGGCTATGAATCCACAAGAGATGAGGGTTCTTAAGCAGGCTAACGAAAAGGACCTTAGTAAATGATTTAACCCTAAGTATTTACAACCTTAATTATGTCCCTTTATTTTTTTTAAACAAAAACTGGAGAAAATTTTATTAATAAAAAGGTGCGACCGAGGTTGCTGAGTACAAAAGGAAGTGCTGGTATTAGAGAAAATCTAGCTTCATATTACGTTCTATTACATTGATAAATATGATAGTCCTATAATGCTTATCCTGATTACCGAGTCCAAAATATTCATAATTCATAAACATTTACCCTACACAATACACATATTTGAAAAAATACTGAAAGGCTAGACTACTTTTCTATTTTGATGACTTCATCGTATGCTGGTTGTTACACATTATTTTCGTCATCCCTATGATCGTTAATGATGTAAACCTATCTGTTTCCTTCAGAGGGGTCAGTGGCCTGAGTTCCTAAAGAGAGAAGGGAGAAGAACTCCATTTCCAACCAGAGTCGATTATTTTTGAGTTCTAAAGAGAAGGAGAAGAACTTTTCACGAGAAAATTGCACATTTTCTATGTAAAACCTTATAAAAAGGAAGTTCGTAGGTTGCTCTATAGCTAGTGTTTGAGAATGCCTACACGTGGGAATAACAAGCGTTTTCTTGAATCTTATATGGTGAGGTGGCATCCAGAGATGGTTTAGATCTTACTAGCTTTCATGATTTAATTGGGATCATCTAACCTCCTCACCTTATCCCTCCTTCAACTTATAAAAGGAGAGGAGTTCTCATGGAGAAGGGGTTTTGGTTCTTAAGCTTTGTTGGTTCTTGAGCTTGTTCTTGATTGGCTTGGGAATTATCAGCTTAGTTGGAGTGGCTTGGAGATTTGTCTTTGTCAAGATATATTGTGAATATCATGGATCTATGCTCTCCGAATCCTTGGAGCAAAGTGTGTGGGAGCAGAAGGACGGTTGGAAGGGACCTTCGACATCAAGGCAATGGTTGTAATCTCTCTTTCACATTTAATATGATAAGTAATATGATTCTTTCCCATAAAAGCTAATTCCACTTTATTGTTTAACTCCTTGATCATATACATAGATTGACTATTGAATAGATTGTCCTTTTCTTCACTTTGGTTGGTTTGTGTTGTCTTGGTCTTGGATGCAGGAGAGCTGCCAGGTAGTGGGAGCAACAAAGACCATAGGAAGCATAATAAGGTATGTTCTTGTTCTTGCCTCCTATTTAATTCAATGGATTTAGAATCACAGGAAAGAGAGTCATGTTACATCTTGCTTTATTCTAGATCGGTGGATCTAGGAGATGATTTTACAATAATCCCTTATGGAATTATCCAATAGCAAGTGGGTGATGACTCCAGCAGGAGGCCAGTTGTTTCCCTGATTAGTCCCTAGTTTCCCTTGCTTTGATTTCTTGTTTTGTGGTCTATGATGCATTGGGAGATCCATCAAGACTCTGGATTTGAAAGAAGTTCACTCAAAATTTTTGTCCTTTTCCAAATTTTGTGTTTATAGACATTCTGCTGCTTGTACCCTTTAGTAGCTGAGAATCATCTAAGTTACCTCTCTGTGTCATCCAGAGTGCAATATTTTTTACACCCTACACACATGTCTAGCCTGCTGAACTCTCCACTAATATTACTTACCCTATAAGCTAGGAGATTCTTGAACTTCCATTTGAAATTTGTTTGGAATTAGGATGTCCTATTTTGATGCCCAATTTTACTGATTAATTTGGATTGAACTTTTGGAGCCTACATTGATCTTTTTACAGTCTTCTTAACATTCTTTGAGTTACTTATAGCCATTTTGCTTTTTGGTTTTTGAAGGATTAGTCTCTTGCTTTGGTGTCTTTCAATTACAAAACATCAATATTTTCTTTATAATTGTTTTGGGAAAGATCAGATTTCTTCTTGATAGTTCGCTTTGAAAGAGAACCTTTTGTTTGGGTTTCTTTTAAGAACGTTCATTATATTTTTGATGAAATTGTTGAAACAAAAGATTTAATTTCTTGATTGGAGTGCAGTGTCCTTGCATTTGGTAGAATTAAGTGATTCTGCCAGCATTTTTTTGATCTTAGAATTATGAAATTTTTTCCCCTCATGGCAGGGGCATGAATGGTGCATTGGTGTTTAGTACATTTTTCTCATTTTCTTTAGAATCTTGATATTGATTGAGTTTAATATATTTTAGGACATTATGCATATGGGAATGACAAATGTTTTCTCATCCTCGTAGCATGAATTTCATCAGAAATGAAAAATTTCAATACTTCATATCTTTGCATAATTTTGAGTCGGTCAAAACATACCATATTGTTCACGCCATTTTTCTATTGATTAACAACAACCATAAATAAAGCGCTCACAAAAATTGATTAGACATTTTAACATTTAAGTAGCAACCTACACATTATATTGGTTATGGGGCTTTTGGAATAGGTGTGAAAGATAACTTTCCAAGTTTGCAAACAAACATAGAATCATCTTGAGTTAAGGCCGGTGAAATCCATATTACATTTGTCACAGAATCCCACTTCTCACGCAGGGTCAATCCGCGGTGTATTGAAATTTGTGAGTTACTCACCTTGCTGGTCTTGGTGAGATTACTTACGTGTGTAAGAGTCCTTGAAGGTATACCCTTGATGATGAGTGGAAACCTCTCGGATTGATTTTTAAGGCTAGATCTGCCCGCTAGCATTATGGATTGGATTGTCGAATATTTCCCTAGGCATCGCTATAGTAATTGGTAACCTTAGTGGCCTATCTCTCTGGGTTCTTTGCGAGGTGGTACGTGGAGGCGGAATCTTCCTGAATCACAGGAGAATGCGGCGTGTAAAACTCGCCGGGCTCCTTGGAGGGTATACCGCGATTATGTGGGAGCTTACGCAGGAGTGTAAAGTCAGTTAGCGGGAATTAGATCAGCAGTAACTTTCCACCATCCTATCTCAGCCTTCTTACTTTGTTCCAGCGATGTTGGATTTCATCACCAGCTAGTGCATTCATTGTGAGAAAATTTTGTTTGCTTTGCCTTCCGTTACTAGCGTGTGCTTTTTTTTTTCCTTAGAAGAATCTAGGTTGGATTTATTTAATGCGATGAGTTCCTGAAATGACCAATGAAAGAACCCTTCTCCAGACATAACTGTTTTTCCTTCACCCATGGAAACGTGGTCCTCCCTCACCTCTCACTGAGCCTTCAGGTCTCCACAATTTGGATTCACAGGTATGGTTAATTTTTCCACTCGGGTAATCAAGATGTAGTAATGTTAGTCATAAGTGCCTTCCAAGAGCATCAACCTCGTATTGATCCTTCACCTTCTTCATAAATAAGGTCTTCTTAGCCTTCCTTCCTTGCCAAAGGTCACCTTCATTTCATCTTCTTAGATGCGGTGAAAGTTACGGAAGCTAGTGGCTTGGAAATGAATAGAGAAGAAGAAAATAAAGATTAAGAAAAAAGAAAGATAAACAAGGATCCAAAACCTCAATAGCTGTCAGTATGTTTGGAAAACAACCGGTTCTTTGATAATCCATCTTTGGGTAGTGATGTCAATATCATGAAATGGCAAGTAAGCCCAAGTACCCTTGTAGGATTTGTGAGGGTAGCCATCTTCTTGAGGATTTCCTAGTCTATCCAAGGTTATAGAAATTGTATTCTGCCCTGGCCAACCCATGTCATCAACCTCGGAACAGCTTATCTTGATGACCTCCAATCAGCTAGTCGCTGATCTGAGTTGGGAGAAGAGAAGAGTAAGAGTCAAGATTCCCATGTATGTTATGCAAAGGGAGTCATCTAACTCATCTTTTCCCTCATATGGACAAAGCCTCGAAATTGCTAGAAAACATGACTATTTCACAGCCTATACTTCCAGCCGCTTATCACAAGATTACTCTTGAACCACCTATATTTGATGGAATGAGTTAATCTGGTTTCCCTTGTCGGTCAATCGATTGATCATCGCCGTCAATCTGGTCATGCCATGTTGAACAGTTGACAAGAATTGGATTTGATCAATTACCATCTTCCGGTCAATCCCACTCTCACCAGTGAAACCTAAGCAGTCTATCCATTTCCAGTTGTCAACCCCTTTCTCTCCTTGGAGAATGAAACCTAAGTAGTCGATCTGATCTCATCATCGGTCGATCCTACCCTCCATATAGAGAGTAAACCTGATACTACACACATTTTTCTCGTTGATCTGATTCTGCCTTAATGTCGAGGGGTATTCCTCTCTGGAACCCCTCCAAAGTAATGAAACCATCCGTTTGATTGGGGTATTGCTTGGACCTCGTCTTCCCTCTTACATTCTTTCGGATACGATCTGGGTTTGTGGTTGGGGCGTTCCCCGAACATTGATAGATGAAGGATCATCTATTAGTATTTTTGTCCATATATACCCAGCAATCTTGGGTTTGTCCTCCACACTTCGTCCGGTTATCATTAGCTTTTAACAAAGAACCAGTCAACCTTTAGGGACCCTTCCTCGGTTTCTGGTAACTTTGGGAGAATATCTTCGTGAATGTCATGCTAGTCTAAGACCCTTGGTTTCTCTTTTACTCATTGAAGATTATGTCTATGCCATGAAAGATATTGTGTCTACTCTTTTAAGGTAACTGATATCTTTCCCTCATGATGAATGAGTTGTGTTGTTGATCAAATTTGGTCGGTACGTGATCACTTTGGATTGCCTCGAATGGTTCTTGTATGCAAATAATTATCATACATACAAGTCGAAGATTATGTGAAGCGTTATCTCCATGGCCTCAACTTATGATGGCTTAGATCGATAGTTACGACATGGTGATCTCGCCGATAGAAGTTGCCTAGAGGCACGATCTGCTACTCTATCGCAACCCTGTTGTAGTGTCATTCCGGAGCATTGTTCTCTAGGAATCCATGATCAAGGAGAGTTAGGATAGTTTTAGCGTCTTTGAGGCAACCTCGTTAAAAAATGAAAGCAA
Source organism: Picea sitchensis (assembly GCA_010110895.2). NCBI lineage: Eukaryota > Viridiplantae > Streptophyta > Pinopsida > Pinales > Pinaceae > Picea > Picea sitchensis. The sequence goes on along the minus strand of SNQJ01S0029343.1, from coordinate 153,436 downwards.
CGAAGGATTCTGAGGATAGTTTTTCATCTCACGAAGGCAACCTCGTTAAAAATAGAAACAGAGGAGTCTTTAGGCATAGTTTTTCTAATTTCAAGCTCATTAAAATATAGAAACCACTTGAGGATAGTTTTTAGATGCACAGCAGCAACCGCGTTAAAAATGAAACAGGGGTTTCGAACATAGTTCTTGTTTCTATATCCAAGCTCGTTAAAAAATGGAAATTTTCCCCCTCTCTATTTAAAGGTCAAGTCCTTCGTCTAGTATTGGAAGCTACATTTCATTCTCCTTTGTAGTTGGATAAAAAGAACAAAGCGGGAAATTGCCTCATTTTTGGACTTATCTTGCGAGGATTAAGCAGCTAGTTTTCTTAAAAGTACGGGGCCCCAAAAATTGCCAACCATCCATGTTAATGTTATGCGCGTTGGGAAGTCGCCAAACATAGTTTTCACTATGGTTCAAGCATTGTAAAAATAAGAATACCTACCTCCAAGCATAGTTTCCTCCGGTTCAAGCTCGTGTAAAATAAGAGCTAGGTCCAAACATAGTTTTGTTTGGTTTTTAAACGTTTAAAATTAAATCTATCCCAAGCATGTTTTTTTTTTTAAATCTTAGCGTAGAAATAAAACAATCAGGAAAGCAGTCTTTGTTCTTTCTCGTAACAAGTAAATACGCTTGAGAATAGGTTACCGAGCTTAGTATTTGTTTTTCTTGTGCTTGGAAATCAATGAGAATGTAACCAAGTATACTTTTTTATCACTTTTCGGACTCGTGAAGGTTACACAAAAAGGAACTACGGAATTCTCTTAAGCTCTTTTGAGGACTCTCTAAACTATGAAAAGATTGTAGAGGCGACCTTGTTCTTTTCCTTGTTAAAGGTATTTGAAGCGAGATTGGCGATAGTTTATCTCTTTTGGTCTCATTAGACTACTTCACGAAAAGGAGCCGAGAGAGTTCTCTTTAAGTGTTTTTAGACTCTATAAACGCCTGAAAAACCACTGAGTTTTCTTTCTTTGGACTCATAAACAAATTGAAGGCCCATATGGGACCGAACCACTCCCTTCTTAGAGTTAGATTCAAGCATACTCAGAGGGACTTGTCACGGATGATCTTAAATTGACAAACATATGTTATCCTCCCTCAAGCTTAGCGTAAAATAAAGAAGTACTGAAATGGTGGGGAAAATTTGGGAAAGAAAGTATTATCTAAACACGTATTACGTGGAAGAATTAAACTTTTGAACATATTTTCCCTTTGCCGCTTGTGTCTAGGTTGGAAAATCTACTTGTCTCTTGATCATACTCCTACTCAAGATTACAAATTGGTCTATGATCTTGCTTATTTGTTGGTGATGTACAAAATAATTATGCGTGTCGTCAATATGTTCAAAAAGATGTTCAGCCCGAAAAGCAACTATTCGTCGACCATTTCTGTGATCCTTAAGCCTTCTATTAAATTGAGCCATCCACAGTGATCTGAATCACTTGTTACTCTGATCTACATCAAATCCTTGTTACTTGTTTCATGTCATTGATGTGGGATACGGTAAGGCCCTCTGTAATGAGAGTCTTTTTCCTATAATTCCAACTCATTATCAGGGAATTAGACTTAGAAACTAATTGGTACCCTTGGAACTTGCATGCCTCAATGCGAGGTTTCCTCGCTTCGTGATGAGTTTTCATTGCTCGATACCGATCCAAGAGATTATTATTTAGAGCTTCAGCTCATTTATTCGATGGATTTAAGGTTGTACTAGTGTGCTTGAAGTCATTGACATAATGGTGATTTCCCTCGCACTTGTTAACTTGGTATACACTAATGGCCGAGAGTAATAAAGTGGTTTCTACCATGTTAGGCACAATACGTATGATACATGGTAGATTAGGTACTATAAGTCAGGTGGAGATGAAGACCACCGGATATTTTTACAATGAGATCGAGGTTGGTTGGGTATATTGAGTGTGTCGCGGTTGCATAGATCCACGGTGGCAATGTCGGTGGCTATGTTCAAATTTGAGTCTTTAACATAGATCCTCGGTGTATTTTGGTGGCTATGTTCAGATTTGAGTCATATCGACATGGATCCACGGTGTATGTTTAGTGGCCATGACATCTTACTTGACATGGATCTTCGCATGTCCGAATTTATTCTTTGAGTCATTTATTTATTTTGAGTATAGAATTCCTACCTGGTGATGATATATTATTACGTATTGTATTTCCTTGTTTGTTGGCGGGTTTCGGTAAATTTGTTCCTTGTTCCTACACACACTCGACAAAAGTGTTTGGCTATCGCTCTGTTCCTTCATGCGCTGGGGCTCTCGTACACATTATTTTTCGTCATCCTATGATCATTAATGATGTAAACCTATCTGTTTCCTTGAGGAGAACTGCAGTGGCTTGAGTTCCTAAAGAGAAGGAGAACTTTTCTGAGAAAAGAAGTTTTCATTTTCCTGTGTAAAACCTTATAAAAAGGAAGTTAGCAGGTTGCTATATAGACAGGGAGCGAGAATGACCCATTCTCCTGAGTTGCAATATAGCGAGGTCGCGAGGATGTTGTATTTTCTCTATAGCTAGAGATGTGAGAATGCACGCGATATAGGAAAAATGGCGTTCTCGGAATCTTCTAGAAGGAGAAACTCTATGGTGAGGTGGAATCCGAAAGGTTTGGATCTTAATAAAACTCTCTTCCTTGATTTAGTGGGATCATCCTAACCTCCCTCAACTTATCTTATTCAACTTATAAAGGAGAGGAGTTCTCATGGAGAAAGGATCAACTTGGGTTATCTTTTTTTGGTTCATGAGCTTGTTCTTGATTGGCTTGGAATTATCGGCTTAGTTTGGAGTGGCTTGGAGATTTGTCTTTGTCAAGATAGATTGTGAATATCATCGGATATATGCTCTCATAATCCTTGGAGCAAAGTGTGTGAGGGAATGAAGGATAGTTGGAAGGGACCTTCGACATAAAAGCTGATGGTTGTAATCTCTCTTTCACATTTAATGTGATCTGATAATATGATTCTTTCCCCATAAAGCTAATTCCACTTTATTGTATAACTCCTTGATCATATACATAGATTGACTATTGAATGGGTGTGCTTTCTTCACTTTTGGTTGGTTTGTGTGTTGTCTTGGTCTTGGTACGCAGAAACCTTTGGAGTGAAGCGGGAACAATAAAGACCATAGGAAGCGACAATAAGGTATGTTCTTTATTCTTGCCTCTATTTAATTCAATAGTAAAAATCTAGGGAAATAATATTATTCTGCATCTTATGCTTTGTTCCTAGAATCAGGTGGATCTAGGAATCGGTTTATGTGTCTGCACTTCGTATTTATCCAGCCAATAACAACTGGTGACACCACAACCACATTCAAATATGGCTGGTGACACCACAACCACATTCAAATATGGAAACATCATTTTCACATTATTCTCAGGTTTGTTGTGTTTTTCTCCATCCTGATTCTGGACAGAGGGCTATGAGGATGAAGCCCTTGCTTCCAATTTTGTTTTCACTGACTCTCACTGTCTACGAAGAAAGTCCACTTCATTCTGGAGTTGTCCAATGAGCGCTCCATGTTGTGCCAAAGTTTCCAAGATAAAGGAAAGAGTCGAACTATGGAAGTCCACTTTGAGAGATAACTGGTGAGAAAATGTGAAATTGTCCTCCACCAGCTCCTCATCTTCAAGCTCTCGAGCTTTCTGAGGCACTTTCCCATTTTCCATGGTGAGAAATTGAGAGTAGGGATCAAATTCTATAATTGAAAAAATCATCTCCAGATAGCAACCAACCAAACTTACCAGATCCAGGCTTAGATTCAAGGAAGCAGGCGAAAGGAGATGAATTGCAAAGCACACTTTGATTTTACAAACAAAAGTATTGGACATAGGCACATATTCTAACTGGAAACCAAAAAAAATGAGGAGACATACCAAATTGTTTTACTGGATGTCAATGGGCATTAGAGGGTTATGATCCCCTTTGTCAAGCCACTGGAAGACCACCACCGCAAGCCACCAGAAAGTTTTATGAACTATCCATAGACAGGCCGAGTTCTATGAAGCTATCCCAATAAACATAATTATTGTTGCAATATTCTTAATTATACCTTGTACTTCAGTTAATTCATGCCTTTTTGGGATTTCCTCCAACCACTAAGAAAATTTAAGAGGAAAATGAGGTTCTTTGCCTAACAACCAGGTGCCCAATTTTACACTCCCCCAGGGGATTTCAAAAACACTCCATATACAGGTTGAGCCTTGGAATTTTTGACCAATTGACAGGGCCTTCTACATCTATCTCCTTGATAATAACCTGCAGTGACATTCTCCCATCCTTAATAGAACCTCGAAAGGTGAGGAAGCATGAACTCGAGTTACTAAAGATCTTCCCATGCACCAGAGGTCCTAACAGAGCTATCATGGATTGTACTGTCTGATTTACCTCACTTTCTTTCATGATTACAACCTTTTCACCCATCATCAAATCTATTATCACATGATCCGACCTAAATATGAAAAGTACAACTTGTAGTGAAGTCCCACGGGGATAAGAACAAAAGAAGTAGGGAACCCAACCACAGAATTCCAAAGATGAGACCGATGCCAAGCGTGACCTGCACATCCCCACGAGCCAAGAGAAGGTGGTGGTAATGTTGCTCCTTTCCTAATTATAACTATCCCCTCTCTGCATGTTATATCCACATGCCTCCCTTTGTCCTTCGTGGGCATGGCTAGCCCAATTTTTTAGTGGGGTATTTTCCATTAGGGAGGAGATATAAAGGACACTCTCCCTTGGATACTCAAGGATCCAGGGGCCATGTCGATTTACCGATTATCCATCCTATATGATTCCTGATTATTTCCTCTCAGAATATGAAAGAATTGAACTTGAATGGAGGTCAAGAGTATCTTTGATCGATCAATAATTCTCTTAAGTTTGGCATCTTTAGGATTGGTTCCTAAAACAAAATAACGAATGATGTTTTTTGAATCACACACTATTGTTATATGATTCAACTATTGTTCCCATGCTAACAAAATCCCTTGATAAACCATACATTATTCAACCATATTGTTTGAAGTCTTGCCCAAGTTCCAGGAGAAGTCTAGAAATGGATTTCCTCTAGGGCTATACAAAATCCCTTCCGCACTTGCCTCCTCAATTATGTCCCTTTATTATTAACTAATTATTTTTTTATCTAGTTGTGGGGGGTGGTTAGTGCATGAAGGAGGTATATGGGTCTTCGTAAAGATATGTTTTCCCTTCATGAAACCATGCAACTTAAGATTTATGTTATGATCCAATGCCTTAAAATTTATTAAAGGTCAATGAATACAATCCACTTCGAGGGGGAAACCTCCATTTACAATATATCCAATTCAGAACACAATATGAGATGAGATAAGATCCTCCTAAGACTAGGTCTCCTTGTTATATATATAGGATACAAAGGGTGCAATTATAATGAAAGGGTGTAATGAAGAGTTCTAGCCTACATACAAGTATAACACTAGAAATGTAATAATTCAATATATAGGGCTTAATAAGGGATTTTATACATAACATGGGGCTTTGTCTAGTGATTAACATGCCCCTCCCCTTTAAACAAGTGTTTTCCTCAAAACTTGACTAAACATGGGCATTTATACATGAGGAACTCATCTTCCCATGTCACCTCTTCCACTGGTAGGTTCTTCCATTTGACGAGGTACTCTGTAATTACTCGATTTCTCAACTGCTTAATCTTTGTTTCAATTATTGTTTCTGGTTCTAGTATAATTTTCCCTTCTTCATTAATCTCAGGTAAAATAGTTTGGATTGGGATCTTGTTTCCAATGAACTTCTTTAATCAAGAAACATGGAAGATTGGATGTACACATGAATATGGAGGTAACTCCAATTTGTAAGCCATACTTCCAATCCTTTGCAAAACCTTATAGGGTTCATAATATTTGGGTGCTAATTTATTGTCCTTCTTTTGTTGCTTGAGGGACATTTGTGTTTGGTACGTATTATATTATTTGCATGAATAGACCCATTGTCCATGTTTCATCAGTCACACTGGAGCTCATAGAGGGTGAGCACACGGGGGGTTTTGGAGCAACGCTGATTTTTTTTTTTTTTTGGGCGTTTTTTGCATCTATTTTGAGTGTTTTTTCAACACATGGTTTTCACCGATGGTTAAGGAATTAAGGTTGATGACTAATTTGGGTCAATGCATGAGGGGTTTTTGATGTTGTGGGATCTTGTAATATATATATATATATATATTGTATTGTAAACAATGAAGAGACACGATGAATAAAAGATTAGAGGTGCGACTCTAAACATGTTGTTGTTTTCCTAGTTTGGTTTTCCAGGGTAAAAATCTCTATGTAATGCGTGTGTGCCATTGTATATTTTTTGTTTTTATTAAGAATATATTTGTAGTAGTTTATTGTACAAGGTTAAAATCTACAATCTATTTATATGGTTGTAGCCTCATAAATATCAAATCTCTCACTTCAAATTCCATTTCACCGCAATGTTGATGTACTTGTTGTTTCATCCTATTTTGTGCCATAACCAAGTTGTCCTTCAATAGTTTGAGAACATTTTGTTGGTTCCCTATGTGGTCCTCCACTGCTTGATGTAACATCCCCAAAAATAAATTATTATTGAAGTCTGAAAAATACTTAGGAATTTATTTCCGTTTCTGGTAAATTCAAAATTGGAAAATTATTGCCATTTATGGAAATTTTGAATTTTGAATTTAGTTAATTGTAATTATTTTTATGACTGTTGGGCAAAGATTTGATTTTCCCAACCAACTCTTTGACTATGAAACTTGTAAGAAACAAATAATTTTTATATTTATTGTTGAGAGACAAATGGAACACCCAGGTTGAAATCAGCTGACCATGACTCCATGAGTGGGGAACCTGTTGGAACTACCTCATGGCTGAATGTTACAAGTGGAAAATCATGAATTTGGGCATTGGAAGCCCCTGAAAATGAGGGATTTGTAAAGTTGCGAAAATTCCCAAGGGGAAAAGACCTAGGCACAAATGCTTTTGGATATATAACATATGGGAGCAGGGGACACTGCCTAATATGTGAAGGAGAGGAACATCACTTGGTGTTATGAGCACTGGTTTTCTGAATGTGAGGCAAGGAGAATTTTTCTAATTTTGGAATAGGACAATAGCTAAGGAGGATTTCAGAGTTCGCCCTCATGGATTCATGGTCAGGCTAGGGTGTGATCGGAGCAAGTAGATTGGCTGTTCCGTTCGACGGTTGGGAGGAACTTGGCTGTTCCTTTTGTTGTACCAGCTTTTGTTCAGATAAGTAATCCTATCTATTGTTTGCTGAATTGTTTTACTTAATGATCGCTAAGTGAAATAGGACGATTTGTAGGATGAACCTTGGAAGTTGATTTTGTTAATGAATAAAGTAATAAAGCTACTGTGTGTTAACTGTTTAGGTACAATTTGATTTTGTTAACAAAACAAGTACTGAAGCTGTTATGTATTAGATGTTGTAAATACAATATGAATTTAGTTAACGAATATAGTGATGAAATCCATGGTGCATCAGTTATGGTAGGTACCTAGAATATACATGTAAGTTAAATAATTTAGAACCTTTTCAGGGTTATTTTAACCTCTACCAGGGATGTGAATACATACATATAGATGTTCAGATTCAAGTAATATTTAATTGTGAAAGTGCGAGACATAGTTTCTGGAAACCTATAAACATATATGCGTATACCTGTTTCGGTGGACTGGAATATGCACAGCTATATAAATAACTAAGGGACGTTCGATTTTAGCTATAAATATCAAAGTAGACCAAGGAGGAACATAAAATAGAATTTCATATGTAAATACATATTACTGCCGATACAGAGTTTCTGAGTTATGTAAATATCTATTAACCAGAAACTAATTATTGATTGTTACATAACTTGAAATTCGATTCTTTCCCATTAAAAATGAATATATAATTGGAGTGAATAGTCACAATCCTGTTCCATTACAATAACACAGAGACAAAGGTATGGTAATATAAATACATCAAACAGGTTCCATAATTCCAGAATCGGACCAGTAAATTAATGAGTATTCAAACTCTACAAAATGCTACGATCCATAATAATTAACAATGGAATTTTTGATCCAATGCAGGGTTTTCCCCTTTGTTTCTCCTTATGGATTGAAATTTCAAGTAACCAGTTTGATAGGAACCTGGCGTGAAAACTAATACAGTAAGAGCATCCTAGGTGACACCTGTATCCTAGAATAAAACCTGGATGGTTAATTCTTTCTTTCAACACTGTAAGTTTGAACTCGAGTACCTTTCGAGTGCGATGTCCTCGACAATCCCCAAGCCATCGAGTGATTAAATCCTGCAAGGAAATTACCAAAATATCAGTAAACAAAGTTATGAAATTTAATAACGAAAATAAATTCAAGATTTATTAAACATTGTTAAGATAGAAATTAAATCTTGAATATTCCAATATGATTAATACTTAACGTGAGGATTGGCATGGGTGTTGTTCCCATCCTCGGCACTGTAGCAAGCTGTCCACAACCGAAGGGGAGGAATGGATCCATAAAATACTGATGAGTACCCTTGCAAGAAAACAGGGGTCCCATCATTAGTTATGTAGCTGAAGGTAAGTAACTGAACGCTCCAAGATGTAAACCAACAAGAGTACACTGCTAATTATTTAATACACAGGTGAAGGCATTAAGAACTATAATGGAGATACATGCAGTAAATAATACCAAAACACAGTCAAACCATATAAAGGAAAATAATGACTGATACAAGTACAAAATTGGATGTGAAACACATGGAGCTAAGAAGAATTTCCCAAGTCATAGGTGTGTTTGTCCTAGGTAAAACGTACCCTCGTTTTACTAGGATGGCTTGAACTCTGAGATGGAACTATCAAGACACATAAAATATCGAATTTGACAATCAAGAACATACAAAATTGAATCACACAGGGAGGAGGGTATACGAAAGTGGTGATCGAGGAACCCCTTAAAACACAATTCTAAGTTGAGGGATACAATATGATAGTTATGCATAAGACATAGATCACGACCCTTCCCAATGTCGAGAAAGAAAACCTTCAGACGTTTACACCATTTTGCACAAGTACAGAGAATGGGACTTACAAATGTTTATTCTAATTTTGTATAGTAACCCCTAAAAGATAACAACACATCCCAAACATAAAGAAGGTTTGTTTTTCCCTTGCTGAAAATTAATTAAACACAGTAACTTAACTTTGAATTAAATTCAGAATCCCCGGACAGAGGGTCGCTAGATGACTTGTCACGTTATACAGAGTAAACACAGGCTCACGCGTTGCAAAAAGGAAATACAAAAGTCAGGATACCACAGAGGGTTCGACAGAAATCGATCACCTTACAACTTCCACCTTAGTCCTTAAGCAGGAAGAGTTTAAATCTTTAAACGTGGATGCTACTGGAGGAAACTCCCTGCATTGGTTTCCTTTTCTTATCTGTGCACAAAATACAACTTAGCAAGGCACTTCGGGAAGGATTACCGAGTTTTTCTAAACACATAAGGTTATGTAACGGTGTGACCAGTAAGAAGGGAACTACCACTCACATTATGAGAACTTACACTGACGAAGGACTGCAAATACATGCTATTCTATACCACTGTAAAGTTTAAGAGACAATCAATCATTCTAGAACAAACAAGAAAACCAATAAACCTTCTAAAGGACAAATGTTACAACGTTTCTCACAATAGGAGGTAAAGACCCATAATCTGACTTTTTGAGTACAACAACGAAATTCATTATAGAGGGATAAGGTTACCTGTCATGTTCCAGAAGGAAGCCGTGTATGTTCAAGCCTTCCTCACTTTCGTTTCTCGTTCATAACCAGGTCGAATACCCTAGCTAGTCACATGACAGGGGACAAACACAGAGTGAAAACCCTCCTAGTGCCTAGGGTAAACCATTACTTTGAGTTACCTCGGTCTCGACAAATGAGTTGGAGGAAGTTACACAGTGGTACCTTTCCATGCGATTGTTAGCAAGGTGGCAGGTTTGTATTTGGACACGGTGGCTGAATGACTGCCTACGAAGGTACTTTCACAAACTCCATTAATGGTCTAAGCAGAGACTTTAAACTCGACTGTCCTACCTAACCTTAGCCATCATGTCAACTTATTGCGGAGATTTATTCTGGTCAGTTAGGGACGCGTCTGTGCACTCAAGTCACGCTCGCCTCGTCTAGTTAGGGTTTCGACTACATGTTGTTCTAGGCTCGTTAAACAATCTCCACGCTAGTAATTGGTTTCCTTGGAAGAACCTTAACAACCTTTAATGATATGATAATGGCTGACCATATCTTAATATTAGACCGAGTCTTAATTATACGTCTTGCAGGGGTTAGACTAATAGTTATTACACATTAATACAACTACCCACAAAACGAACTGCAACTTGCTTATCAAATATGACACCACACTTTGATCGAAATATTATACTATATAATCCAAAGTGTACTCTAGTGCAATGTTATGAGTCCTTATGGTAATTTATGTATAGAATCACAATGGCATATAGTATCGTATGCTAACTCAAGTGTGATATTGTTAAACATTTATATGGTGTTACTATTATTAAGGTTGAATAGCTAGAGTCAAACTATTCTTACATAAAACTATGCCTAAAAGTCTATCAACAATAAAACTAGATAGGATAGTGCATAGTGAATAAGTACACTAATATAGTAGTGGAAAGACTATGGGATAGTATCTCCTTGCGATGATTGCATAGTATAAGTGTGGTGTCATTCGAGGTGACTACAAAGACAAATTTAGTCTACTTACTATAGCACCTATGTCAAGAGAATATAAGTGTAAGTTACAAAATATAGTAGACATGGCAAAATTACTCTGCTAGTATAATCAAAGGATATTTTGAGAAAATAGTGAAGGCGAAAGGAGAATTAATGACCCTTTAATTTTTAATTTTTAATTTTTATATGTATTTTGGTAAATTTGGGGTACATTACAGATGGTATCAGAGCAAAGGTTACAACACTTGGACCTTAAACAGAGCCAAAAATATTTGCTTAGCACATATTTTCTGTTTTATGAAAAAACTAACAAAACAATTACTGTTACAAGCAGAAAATTTTTATTTCTGTTGTGATCATGGAAACACAGGATGAAGCTGAGATCAGAGTTGAGGAGAATCATGAGAAAGGAACCTCTGAAGAACAGAGGCAGAACAATGATGAAAGTTCACCTACCGAGGTTCTAGAAACTATGAGAAATCTCATTGTGGAACTGCAAGTTTTCAAAGCAGACAATGAGAAACTAAAAAAGGCACAACAAGAACAACAAGAAATAAATGAAGTACTGCTGCGTAGCATAGTAACAAAGAAGAGCCCGAAGAACAATAATGAGGAAGAAGAGGTCAGTAAAAGGGCCTCCAAAAATTCTGGTCCTGAAGGAGAAAAAGGGGACAACTCTTCCGAAGGTACACCATCAGCAGAAGATAAAACAACCATAGGAAGAAAAAGGAAACAGGTGGACCATCTTGAGGGAGAGTTTAAGAAAATCAAACAGTCCACCTTTGACGGGGAATCCAAGAAAGGAGAGGAGGCTGAAGAATGGTTACTAGACATAAAAAAGTATTTCTAGATCTACAACTATTCCAACAATATGAAGGTCAGAATGACCATCTATAATTTGAAAGGAAAAGATAACATATTGTGGCAGGACCTGAAATTGGCCAAGGGACTAAAGGAAACATAGATGGATTGGTTGGATTTTAAGAAATACTTTAAGAAACAATATTTATTTGAAATTTACTATGAAAGGAAAACCAAAGAGTTTTATGAACTATGACTCGGTCAAATGGCTATGGATGACCTGATAAAAAAATTTCTGGAATTATTAAGGTTCGTGCCCTATATCTGGGAGGACAAAGTAAAAATCCAGTGGTTCCTAAGATGTTTACCATAGTCCTATAAGGACATAATCAAATTCGACAACCCCAAGTCCTTAAGTGAAGTTTTTAGGAAGACCCGAATGTGTTACGACCAATACAAACAGAGGTCAGAATTTCCCAAGGCTTGGAAAGACAAGAAACAAGACAAAATTAACCAATGGAAGAAGGGATATCAACCAGCCCCCTTCCGGAATGCAACAAATATTTTTCCAAGGAAAGAGTTTCAAAACACCCAAGGAGGTGGTAAACCAGTCAATCTGGGAACAAAGAAGTTTGGGGACATCCCCAGAGAACTGTTGAAATGCTGGGAATGTGGAGAACCTCACTTAAGGAGGAACTGTCCATGATTAACCTCTGCAACCAGGACCATTGTTCACAACCTACATGAATCCTCTATGGTGGGAGATGTGGGTAGAAGTTTACATTGGATCAATGCAACCATGGATGGCCGACAAGATGATCACCAGTCCATCGTAGTGGAAGTTGAAGGCAAAGTTAACAATACTTGTGTTTTTGTTTTAATTGATCTAGGAGCTACCTTGAGTTATATTGCTCCTGGTGTAGTAATCTTAAGAAAACAAGACATGAAAAATATTGGCTAGTACAACTAGCAATAGGAACAAAAAGAAAAGTATCTGATTTTATTTCCGACTATGAGTTCAGTTTATGTGGTCAAAACACAAAGATAATTCTGAATGTTCTACCATTAGGGTCTTATGATATAATTATCGGAATGGACTGGTTAGAAAGGCATAAAGCAGTTTTAGATTGTTATGAAAAATCACTCAAGTATAAAGACGAAAATGCCACTGTTAGGACAGTTCAAGGCATACAAAAAGCAATCTCAGTTAGGCAGATTTCAACAATGCAATTTAAGAAGTGCATGAGAAAAGGTTGTCAGATTTATGTTATCCAAGTGACAAATCTGTTGGAAAAAGAAAATAAACATAGCTTAGAGGATTTTGTCATCTTGCATGATTTTAGAGATGTGTTTGTTGATGAGATACCTGAATTTCCCCCAAGGAGAGAGATAGACTTTTCTATCGATCTGCTGCTTGGTTTAGCTCCTATATCTAAGGTGCCCTATCGGATGAGTTTAACCGAATTAACAGAATTAAGGATTCAACTACAAGAATTGTTGGACAAGAAATACATCCGGCCAAGTGTCTTACCATGGGGAGCACCAATCCTTTTTGTTAAAAAGAAGGACAAAACTCTAAGATTATGCATTGATTACAGACAGTTAAACAAGATGATGGTTAAGAACAAATACCCCTTACCTAGGATCAATGATCTGTTCGATCAAGTAGGGGGGGCAAATATTTTTTCTAAATTGGATTTAAGATCTGGTTATCACCAAGTTAGAATAAAAGATGAGGACATAAGTAAAACAACATTCAGAACTAGATATTGACATTATGAATTTATTGTTATACTATTTGGTCTCACTAACGCGTCAACAACTTTTATGTGTTTAATGAACAACATTTCCAGTCAGTACTTGGATAAGTTTGTTTTGGTATTTATTGACAATATCCTAGTATATTCTAAAACAGAAGAAGAACATGAAGAACACAAAGAACACCTAAGGATAGTACTGCAAACTTTAAGAAAACACAAACTGTATGCTAAATTTGACAAGTGTGACTTTTATCAAAAGAAAAATACAGTACCTAGGACATGTAATATCTAAAGAAGGTATTTCAGTCGATCCAGAGAAAATAAGAGCCATCATGGAATGGCCGGTCCCTAAGGATGTAGCGAACATCTGGTCGTTCATGGGGATCACCGGATATTACCACAGATTTATAGAAGGATTCTCCAAGATTTCATACCCTATCACATCTTTACAAAAGAAGGGAACCAATTTTAATTGGTCACATAAATGTCAGGATAGTTTTAATAAGTTAAAGGAATTGTTAACAACCACACCCATTTTAAAGGTAGCAGATTCGGACAAAGACTTCACAGCCTGTGTGGATGTGAGCAAAGAATGTTTGGGAGGCGTCCTAACTCAAGAAGGTCACATTATTTGTTATGAGTCCCGAAAACTAAAAGAGCATGAACGAAACTACGTCACTCACAACTTAGATTTAGACACTATAATCCACACATTAAAGATGTGGCGACACTATATAATGGGCAGGAAATTTCTGTTGTTGACTGATAACAGTGGTGTGAAGTTTTTGTTTAGTCAACCAGACCTTAACACAAGGCAAGCAAGATGGCTGGGCTTCTTGAGCGATTTAGACTTTGAAGTAAGACACATCAAGGGTAAGGAAAACAAGGTGGTTGATGCTTTAAGTAGAAAAATTCATGGGCTGTTTGAAATTAACATTAGCAGGGCTGAAAGTGATCTTGAGCAGAGGATAAAGGCTACAATTAATAATGATGAAAATTACATTGAAACAGTGGCAAATTTATGAAATGATGCATAAAATTTAGACATAACAGATCTAAGTTTGGACATAAATGGTATACTAAGATTTAAAAATAGATTATACATACCAGATTCTGCTGAATTAAAGTTAACAATTTTGGATGAAGTACACAAGAAACCATATTTTGGTCATCCGGGATACCAGAAAATGTTAACAACACTAAGGAAGTTATTTTATTGGCCTAATATGAAGGGAGAAACAACATAATACTTATCTAAGTGCCAATATTGTCAACAGGTGAAATATGAACACCAACATCCAGTCGGCCTATTGCAACCTCTACCTGTGCCAAAATGGAAATGGGAGACTATATCATTGGATTTTATCACAGGTTTGCCTAGAACTCAAAAACAGAATGATTGAATCATGGTAGTAATTGATAATCTTAGTAAGTCTGCACACTTTATTCCTGTAAAGTTAACTTTTAAAGCTATTAACATCGCTGAAATATTCATGAAATAAATTTTTAGACTGCATGGTATTCCTAAAATGGTGGTTTCAGATAGAGACATAAAATTCACATCTACATTTTGGAAAGAATTGTTTGCAGGGTTAAATACTAACTTGAATTTCAACACAAGCTACCATACACAAACGGATGGGAAGACCGAACAAACAAACCAAATCATGGAAGATATGCTACGAATGTACGTAAGGATGAAACCAAGTAAGTGGGAAGACTATCCGCACTTGGTAGAATTTGCGTACAACAATGGTTACCAGACATCGACTAAGATGAGCCCCTTTGAAGTGCTGTATGACAAAAAGTGTACGACTTTGATTAACTGGGATAACCCAGTTGACAGACTCATGGTGGGACCATAAATGCTTCAGGATATGGAAATTACGGTAGGAAAAGTACAATAGAATTTAAAAGAAGCGCATGACAGACATAAAAGTTACGCAGACCTGAAAATAAGACACCATGAATTCCAAGTTGGAGACCACGTTTATTTAAAATTCAAAGCCAAAAGAAGTTCACTAAAGCTAGGAAATTGTTCCAAGTTGGCACCCAGGTTTTGTGGCCCTTTTGAGATCTTAGCTTGAATTGGAACTGTGGCATATCAACTTGCACTTCCTGCAAATCTGAAAATTCATAATGTATTTCATGTTTCTTTGTTAAAAAATTATGTCCATGATCCTACTCACATGATCGATTGGAACATGGTGCAGGTGGAACCCGAAGGTGAGTTCCAAGCAGAACCTCTGCTCATTCTAGACAGGAGAGAAATAACAATACGGAACATAGTCGTTGCCCAGGTAAAAGTGCAATGAAAGCTCTTTAGTCCCGAGGATGCCACTTGGGAATCAGAGGAAGATTTGCAAAAATCTCATCCAACCCTGTTCCGAGAAAGGAGTGAACACCGAGGATAGTGTTGTACTGAAGGGGGAAAGGATGTAACATCCCCAAAAATAAATTATTATTGAAGTCTGAAAAATACTTAGGAATTTATTTCCATTTTTGGTAAATTCAAAATTGGAAAATTATTGCCATTTATGGCAATTTCGAATTTCGAATTTAGTTAATTGTAATTATTTTTGGTAAACCTTCTAAAGGACAAATGTTACAACATTTCTCATGTTAGGAGGAAAATACCCATAATAAGACTTTCTAAGTACAACAAGGAAATTCATTATAGAGGGATAAGGTTACCTGTCATGCGCCGGAAGGAAGCCCAGTATGTTCAAGCCTTCCTCACTTTTGTTTCTTATTCAGAACCAAGTCAAATACCCTAGCCAGTCAAATGACAAGGGAGAAATGCAGAGTGAAACTCCTCCCGGTGCCTAGGGTAAACCATTACATTGAGTTACCTCGGTCTCGACAAATGATTTGGAGGCAATTACGCAGTGGTACCTTGCCATGTGATTGTTAGCAAGGTGGTAGGTTTGTATTTGGACATGATGGATGAATGCCTGCCCCAAAGGGTACTTTCGTAGACTCCATTAATGGTCTAAGCAAAGCCTTTAAACTCGACTGTCCTACCTAACCTCAGCCATCATGTCAACTTATTGCGGAGAGCTAATCTGGTCAGTTAGGGACGTGCCTGTGTACTCAAGTCACACCCACCTCGTCTAGTTAGGGTTTCGACTACATGTTGTTCCGGGCTCATTAAACAGTCTCCATGCTAGTAACTGGTTTCCTTGGGATAACCCTAACAACCTTTAATGATATGATAATGGTTGACCATTTATTAATATTAGACTGAGTCTTAATTATACGTCTTGCATGGGTTAGACTAATAGTTATTACACATTAATACAACTACCCACAAAACGAGCCGCGACTTGCTTATGAAATTTGACACCACACTTTGATCAAAATATTATACTATATAATCCAAAGTGTACTCTAGCACAATGTTATGAGTCCTTATGGTAATTTATATATAGAATTACAATGGCATATAGTATTGTATGCTAATTCAAGTGGGATATTGTTAAACATTTATATGGTGTTACTATTATTAAGGTCGAATAGCTAGAGTCAAACTATTCTTACATACAACTGTGCCTAAAAGTTTATCAACGAGAAAACAAGATAGGATAGTGCATAGTGAATAAGTACACTAATATAGTAGTGGATAGACTATGGGATAGTATCTCCTTGCAATGATTGCATAGTATAAGTGTGGTGTCATTCGAGGTGACTATTGAGATAAATTTAGTCTACCTACTATAGCACCTATGTCAAGAGAAGATAAGTGTAAGTTACAGAATATAGTAGACATGGCAGAATTACTCTGCTAGTACAATCAAAGGATATTTTGAACAAATTGTGAAGGCGAAAGGAGAATTAATGACCCTATTAATTTTTTATTTTTATTTTGGTAAATTTGGGGTACATTACACTTGAACCTTTGTAGTCCCTTTCAAGGGTGATGTGATGGATGGAGGATGATATCCATAAAGTGTGAGAAATGAGGACATTTTTGATGAAGTATGGAGGGATGTGTTGTACCACCATTCCGCCAAGGGAAAACACTTGACCCATTGTGTTTGTTGATAAGTGTTACACATTATTTTCATCATCCCTATGATCGTTAATGATGTAAACCTATCTGTTGCCTTCAGAAGGGTCAGTGGCCTGAGTTC
>SNQJ01S0029343.1:122719-135852 GCA_010110895.2 Picea sitchensis | reverse complement strand
TGTAATGCGTGTGTGCCATTGTATATTTTTTGTTTTTATTAAGAATATATTTGTAGTAGTTTATTGTACAAGGTTAAAATCTACAATCTGTTTATATGTTTGTAGCCTCATAAATACCAAATCTCTCACTTCAAATTCCATTTCACCGCAATGTTGATCTACTTGTTGTTTAATCCTATTTTGTGCCATAACCAAGTTGTCCTTCAATAGTTTGAGAACCTCTTGTTGGTTCCCTATGTGGTCCTCCACTGCTTGATGTAACATCCCCAAAAATAAATTATTATTGAAGTCGGAAAAATACTTAGGAATTTATTTCCGTTTCTGGTAAATTCGAAATTGGAAAATTATTGTCATTTATGGAAATTTCGAATTTCGAATTTAGTTAATTGTAATTATTTTTATCACTGTTGGGCAAAGATTTGATTTTCCCAACCAAATCTTTGACTATGACACTTGTAAGAAACAAATAATTTTTATATTTATTGCTGAGAGACAAATGGAACAACCAGGTTGAAATCAACTGACCATGACTCCATGAGTGGGGAACCTATTGGAACTACCTTATGGCTGAATGTTACAAGTGGAAAATCATGAATTTGGGCATTGGAAGCCCCTGAAAATTAGGGATTTGTAAAGCTGCGAAAATTCCCAAGGGGAAAATACCTAGGCACAAATGCTTTTGGATATATAACATATGGGAGGAGGCAAGACACTGCCTAATATGTGAAGGAGAGGAATATCACTTGGTGTTATGAGCACTGGTTTCCTGAGTGTGAGGCAAGGAGAATTTTTCTAATTCTGGAATAGGACAATAGCTAAGGAGGATTTCAGAGTTTTCCCTCATGGATTCATGGTCAGGCTAAGGTGTGATCAGAGCAAGTAGATTGGCTGTTCCGTTCGATGGTTGGGAGGAACTTCGCTGTTCCTTTTGTTGTACCAGCTTTTGTTCAGATAAGTACTCCTATCTATTGTTTGCTGAATTGTTTTACTTAATGATCGCTAAGTGAAATAGGACAATTTGTAGGATGAACCTTGGAAGTTGATTTTGTTAATGAATAAAGTAATAAAGCTACTGTGTGTTAACTGTTTAGGTACAATTTGATTTTGTTAACAAAATAAGTACTGAAGTTGTTATGTATTAGCTGTTGTAAATACAGTCTGAATTTAGTGATGAAATCCATGGTGCGTCAGTTATGGTAGGTACCTAGAATATACATGTAAGTTAAATAATTTAGAACCTTTTCAGGGTTATTTTAACCTCTACCAGGGATGTGAATACATACATATAGATGTTCAGATTCAAGTAATATTTAACTGTGAAAGTGCAAGACATAGTTTCTGGAAACCTATAAACATATATGCTTATACCTGTTTCAGTGGACTGGAATATGCACAACTATATAAATAACTAAGGGACATTCGATTTTAGCTATAAATATCAAAGTAGACCAAGGAGGAATATAAAATAGAATTTCATATGTAAATACATGTTACTGCCGATACAAAGTTTCTGAGTTATGTAAATATCTATTAACCAGAAACTAATTATTGATTGTTACATAACTTGAAATTCGATTCTTTCCCATTAAAAATGAATATATAATTGGAGTGTATAGTCACAGTCCCGTTCCATTACAATAACGCAGAGACAAAGTTCTGGTAATATAAATACATCAAACAGGTTCCATAATTCCAAAATCGGACCAGTAAATTAATGAGTATTCAAACTCTACAAAACGCTACGATCCATAATAATTAACAATGGAATTTTTGATCCAATGTAGGGTTTCCCCCTTTGTTTCTGCTTATGGATTGAAATTTCAAGTAACCAGTTTGATAGGAACCTGGCGTGAAAACTAATACAGTAAGAGTATCCTAGGTGACACATGTATCCTAGAATAAAACCTGGATGGTTAATTCTTTCTTTCAACACTGTAAGTTGGAACTCGAGTACCTTTCGAGTGCGATGTCCTCGGCAATCCCCAAGCCATCGAGTGATTAAATCCTGCAAGGAAATTACCAAAATATTAGTAAACAAAGTTATGAAATTTAATAACGAAAATAAAATTGAGATTTATTAAACATTGTTAAGATAGAAATTAAATCTTGAATATTCCGATATGATTAATACTTAACTCGAGGATTGGCATGGGTGTTGTTCCCATCCTCAGCGCTGTAGCAAGCTGTCCACAATCGAAGGGGAGGACTGGATCCATAAAATACTGATGGGTACCCCCACAAGAAAACAGGGGTCCCATCATTAGTTATGTAGCTGAAGATAAGTAACTGAACGCTCCAAGATGTAAACCAACAAGAGTACACTGCTAATTATTTAATACACGGGTGAAGGAATTAAGCACTATAATGGTGATACATGCAGTAAATAATACCGAAACACAGTCAAACCATATAAAGGAAAATAATGACTGATACAAGTACGAAATTGGATGTGAAACACATGGAGCTAAGAAGATTTTCCCAAGTCACGAGTGTGTTTGTCCTAGGTAAAACGTACCCTCGTTTTACCAGGATGGCTTGAACTCCGAGATGGAACTATCAAGACACATAAAATATTGAATTTGACAATCAAGAAGATACAAAATTGAATCACACAGGGAGGAGGGTATACGGAAGTGGTGATTGAGGAACCCCTTAAAACACAATTCTAAGTTGAGGGATACAATATGACAGTTATGCATAAGACATAGATAACGACCCTTCCCAATGTCGAGAAAGAAAACCTTCAGATGTTTACACCGTTTTACACAAGTATAGAGAATGGGACTTACAAATGTTTATTCTAATTTTGTATAGTAACCCCTGAAAGATAACAACATATCCCAGACATAAAGAAGGTTTGTTTTTCCCTTGCTGAAAATTAATTAAACACAGTAACTTACCTTTGAAGTAAATTTAGAATCCCCGGACATAGGGTCGCTAGATGACTTGTCACGTTATATAGAGTAAACACAGGCTCACGCGTTGCAAAAAGGAAATACAAAAGTCAGGATACCACAGAGGGTTTGACATAAATCGATCACCTTGCAACTTCCACCTTCAGCCTTAAGAGGGAAGAGTTTAAATCTTTAAATGTGGATGCTACTGGAGGAAACTCCCTACATTGGTTTCCTTTTCTTATCTGTGCACAAAATAAAACTTGGCAAGGCACTTCGAGAAGGATTACCGAGTTTTTCTAAACACATAAGGTTATGTAACGGTGTGACCAATAAGAAGGGAACTACCGCTCACATTATGAGAACTTACACTGACGAGGGACTGCAAATACATGTTATTCTATACCACTGTAAATTTTAAGAGACAATCAATCATTCCAGAACAGACAAGAAAACCAGTAAACCTTCTAAAGGACAAATGTTACAACATTTCTCGCAATAGGAGGTAAAGACCCATAATAAGACTTTCTGAGTACAACAAAAAAATTCATTATAGAGGGATAAGGTTACCTGTCATGCACTAGAAGGAAGCCGAGTATGTTCAAGCCTTCCTCACTTTTGTTTCTTGTTCAGAACCAGGTCGAATACCCTAGCCAGTCAGATGACAGGGGACAAACACAGAGTGAAAACCCTCCCAGTGCCTAGGGTAAACCATTACATTGAGTTACATCGGTCTCGACAAATGAGTTGGAGGCAGTTACACAGTGGTACCTTGCCATGTGATTGTTAGCAAGGTGACAGGTTTGTATTTGGACACGGTGGCTGAATGACTGCCCACGAAGGTACTTTCGTAGACTCCATTAATGGTCCGAGCAGAGACTTTAAACTCGATTGTCCTACCTAACCTCATCCATCATGTCAACTTATTGCGGAGAGCTATTCTGGTCAGTTAGGGACGCGTCTGTGCACTCAAGTCATGCGCGCCTCGTCTAGTTAGGGTTTCGACTACATGTTGTTCCAGGCTCATTAAACAATCTCCACGATAGTAATTGGTTTCCTTGGGAGAACCCTAACGACCTTTAATGATATGATAATGGCTGACCATATCTTAATATTAGACTGAGTCTTAATTATACGTCTTGCAGGGGTTAGACTAATAGTTATTACACATTAATACAACTACCCACAAAACGAGCTGCAACTTGCTTATCAAATCCGACACCACACTTTGATTAAAATATTGTACTATATAATCCAAATTGTACTCTAGCACAATGTTATGAGTCCTTATGGTAATTTATGTATAGAATTACAATGGCATATAGTATCATATGCTAACTCAAGTGTGACATTGTTAAACATTTATATGGTGTTACTATTATTAAGGTCGAATAGCTAGAGTCAAACTATTCTTACATACAACTGTGCCTAAAAGTCTATCAACGATAAAACTAGATAGGATAGTGCATAGTGAATAAGTACACTAATATAGTAGTGGATAGACTATGGGATAGTATCTCCTTGCGATGATTGCATAGTATAAGTGTGGTGTCATTCGAGGAGACTACAAAGACAAATTTAGTCTACCTACTATAGCACCTATGTCAAGAGAAGATAAGTGTAAGTTACAGAATATAGTAGACATGGCAGAATTACTCTGCTAGTATAATCAAAGGATATTTTGAGAAAATAGTGAAGGCGAAAGGAGAATTAATGACCCTTTAATTTAATTTTTTATTTTTTATTTTGGTAAATTTGGGCTACATTACATATGGTATCAGAGCAAAGGTTACAACACTTGGACCTTAAACAAAGAAAAAAATATTTGCTTAGCACATATTTTCTGTTTTATGAAAAAACTAACAAAACAATTACTGTTACAAGCAGAAAAATTTTATTTCTGTTGTGATCATGGAAACACAGGATGAAGCTGAGATCAGACTCAAGGAGAATCATGAGAAAGGAACCTCTGAAGAACAGAGGCATAACAATGACAAAAGTTCACCTACCGAGGTTCTAGAAACTATGAGAAATCTCATTGTGGAATTGCAAGTTTTCAAAGTAGACAATGAGAAACTAAAAAAGGCACAACAAGAACAATAAGAAATAAATGAAGTACTGTTGCGTAGCATAGTAAAAAAGAAGAGCCCGAAGAACAATAATGAGGAAGAAGAGGTCAGTAAAAGGGCCTCCAAAAATTCTGGTCCTGAAGGAGAAAAAGGGGACAACTCTTCCAAAGGTACACCATCAGCAGAAGATAAAACAACCATAGGAAGAAAAAGGAAATAGGTGGACCATCTTGAGGGAGAGTTTAAGAAAATCAAACCGTCCACCTTTGACGGGGAATCCAGGAAAGGAGAGGAGGCTGAAGAATGGTTACTAGACATAAAAAAGTATTTCTAGATCTACAACTATTCCAACAATATGAAGGTCAAAATGGCCATCTATAATTTGAAAGGAAAAGATAACATATGGTGGCAGGACCTGAAATTGGCAAAGGGCCTAAAGGAAAAATAGATGGAGTGGTTGTATTTTAAGAAATAATTTAAGAAACAATATTTATCTAAAATTTACTATGAAAGGAAAACCAAAGAGTTTTATGAACTATGACTCGATCAAATGGCTATGGATGACCTGATAAACAAATTTTTGGAATTATTAAGGTTCGTGCCCTATATCTGGGAGGACAAAGTAAAAATCCAGTGGTTCCTAAGATGTTTACCACAGTCCTATAAGGAAATAATCAAATTTGACAACCCCAAGTCCTTAAGTGAAGTTTTCAGGAAGACCCGAATGTATTATGACCAATATAAATAGAGGTCAGAATTTCCCAAGGCTTGGAAAGACAAGAAACAAGACAAAATTAACCAACGGAAGAAGGGATATCAACCAGCCCCCTTCCGGAATGCAACAAAGATTTTTCCAAGGAAAGAGTTTCAGAAAACCCAAGGAGGTGGTAAACCAGACAATCTGGGAACAAAGAAGTTTGGGGACATCCCCAGAGAACTGTTGAAATGATGGGAATGTGGAGAACCTCACTTAAGGAGGAACTGTCCATGATTAACCTCTGCAACCATGACCACTATTCACAACCTACAGGAAGCCTCTATGGTGGGAGATGTGGGTAGAAATTTATATTGGATCAATGTAGTCGTGGATGGCTGACAAGATGATCACCAGTCCATCGTAGTGGAAGTTGAAGGCAAAGTTAACAATACTCGTGTTTCTATTTTAATTGATCTAGGAGCTACCTTGAGTTATATTTCTCTTGGTGTAGTGGAGTCAAGTAATCTTAAGAAAACAAGACATGCAAAATATTGGCTAGTACAACTAGCAACAGGAACAAAAAGAAAAGTATCTGATTTTATTTCCGACTGTGAGTTCAGTTTAGGCGGCCAAAACACAAAGATAATTCTGAATGTTCTACCGTTAGGGTCTTATGATATAATTATCGGAATGGACTGGTTAGAAAGGCATAAAGCAGTTTTAGATTGTTATGAAAAATCACTCAAGTATAAAGACGAAAACGCCACTGTTAGGATAGTTCAAGGCATACAAAAAGAAATCTTAGTTAGGCAGATTTCAACAATGCAATTTAAGAAGTGCATGAGAAAAGGTTGTCAGATTTATGTTATCCAAGTGAAAAATCTGTTGGAAAAAGAAAATAAACCTAGCTTAGAAGATTTTGTCATCTTGCATGATTTTAGAGATGTGTTTGTTGATGAGATACCTGAATTTCCCCCAAGGAGAGAGATAGACTTTTCTATCAATCTGCTACCTGGTTCAGCTCCTATATCTAAGGCGCCCTACCGGATGATTTTACCCGAATTAACAGAATTAAGGATTCAACTACAAGAACTATTGGACAAGAAATACATCCGGCCAAGTGTCTCACCATGGGGAGCACCAATCCTTTTTGTTAAAAAGAAGGACAAAACTCTAAGATTATGCATTGATTACAAACAGTTAAACAAGATGATGGTTAAGAACAAATACCCCTTACCTAGGATCAATGATCTGTTCGATCAAGTAGGGGGGGGAAATATTTTTTCTAAATTGGATTTAAGATCTGGTTATCACCAAGTTAGAATAAAAGATGAGGACATAAGTAAAACAACATTCAGAACGAGATATGGACATTACGAATTTATTGTTATACTGTTTGGTCTCACTAACGCACCAAGAACTTTTATGTGTTTAATGAACAACATTTTCAGTCAGTACTTGGATAAGTTTGTTTTGGTATTTATTGACGATATCCTAGTATATTCTAAAACAGAAGAAGGACACAAAGAACACGAAGAACACCTAAGGATAGTACTGCAAACTTTAAGAAAACACAAACTATATGCTAAATTTGATAAGTGTGACTTTTATCAAAAGAAAAATATAGTACCTAGGACATGTAATATCTAAAGAAGGTATTGCGGTCGATCCAGAGAAAATAAGAGCCATCATGGAATGGCCGGTCCCTAATGATGTAGTGGACATCTGGTCGTTCATGGGGATCACCGGATATTACCGCAGATTTATAGAAGGATTCTCCAAGATTGCATACCCTATCACATCTTTACAAAAGAAGGGAACCAAGTTTAATTGGTCACATAAATGTCAGGACAGTTTTAATAAGTTAAAGGAATTGTTAACAACCACACCCATTTTAAAGGTAGCAGATTCGGACAAAGACTTCACAGTCTATGTGGATGTGAGCAAAGAATGTTTGGGAGGCGTCCTAACTCAAGAAGGTCACATTATTTGTTATGAGTCCCGAAAACTAAAAGAGCATGAACGAAACTACGTCACTCACGACTTAGATTTAGACGCTATCATCCACACATTAAAGATGTGGCGACACTATATAATGGGCAGGAAATTTCTGTTGTTGACTGATAATAGTGGACTCAAGTTTTTGTTTAGTCAACCAGACCTTAACACAAGGCAAGCAAGATGGCTGACCTTCTTGAGCGAATTAGACTTCGAAGTAAGACACATCAAGGGTAAGGAAAACAAGGTGGCTGATGCTTTAAGTAGAAGAATTCATGGGCTGTTTGAAATTAACATTAGCAGGGCTGAAAGCGATCTTGAGCAGAGGATAAAGGCTGCAATTAATAATGATGAAAATTACATTGAAATAGTGGCAAATTTATGAAATAATGCATAAAATTTAGACATAACAGATCTAAGTTTGGACATAAATGGTATACTAAGATTTAAAAACAGATTATACATACCAGATTCTGCTGAATTAAAGTTAACAGTTTTGGACGAAGTACACAAGAAACCATATTCTGGTCATCCGAGATACCAGAAAATGGTAACAACACTAAGGAAGTTATTTTATTGGCCTAATATGAAGGGCGAAACAACGTAATACTTATCTAAGTGCCAATATTGTCAACAGGTGAAATATGAACACCAGCATCCAGTCAACCTGTTGCAGCCTCTACTTGTGCCAGAATGGAAATGGGAGACTATATCACTGGATTTTATCACAGGTTTGCCTAGAACTCAAAAACAGAATGATTGAATCATGGTAGTAATTGATAATCTTAGTAAGTCTGCACACTTTATTCCTGTAAAGTCTACTTTTAAAGCTATTAACATCGCTGAAATATTCATGAAAGAAATTTTTAGACTGCATGGTATTCCTAAAATGGTGATTTCGGATAGAGACATAAAATTCACATCTACATTTTGGAAAGAATTGTTTGCAGGGTTAAATACTAACTTGAATTTCGGCACAAGATACCATCCACAAACGGATGGGAAGACCAAACGAACAAACCAAATCATGGAAGATATGCTACGAATGTACATAAGGATGAAACCAAGTAAGTGGGAAGACTACCCGCACTTGGTAGAACTTGCGTACAACAATGGTTACTAGACATCCTCTAAGATGAGCCCCTTCGAAGTATTGTACGACAGAAAGTGTATGACTCTGATTAACTAGGATAACCCAGTTGACAGACTCATGGTGGGACCAAAAATGCTTCAGGATATGGAAATTACGGTAGGAAAAGTACAACCGAATTTAAAAGAAGCACATGACAGACATGAAAGTTACGCAGACCTGAAAATAAGACACCATGAATTCCAAGTTGGAGACCACGTTTATTTAAAATTCAAAGCCAAAAGAAGTTCACTAAAGCTAGGAAATTGTTCCAAGTTGGCACCCAGGTTTTGTGGCCCTTTTGAGATCTTAGCTTGAATTGGAACTGTGGCATATCAACTTGCACTTCCTGCAAATCTGAAAATTCATAATGTATTTCATGTTTCTTTGTTAAAAAATTATGTCCATGATCCTACTCACATGATCGATTGGAACATGGTGCAGGTGGAACCAGAAGGCGAGTTCCAAGCAGAACCTCTGTGCATTCTAGATAGGAGAGAAATAGCAATACAGAACAAAGTCGTTGCCCAGATAAAAGTGCAATGAAAGCTCTTTAGTCCAACCAACCCTGTTCCAACCCTATTCCGAGAAAGGAGTGAACACTGAGGACAATGTTGTACTGAAGGGGGAAAGGATGTAACATCCCCAAAAATAAATTATTATTGAAGTCTGAAAAATACTTAGGAATTTATTTCCGTTTTTGGTAAATTCGAAATTGGAAAATTATTGCCATTTATGGAAATTTCAAATTTCGAATTTAGTTAATTGTAATTATTTTTGGTAAACCTTCTAAAGGACAAATGTTACAACGTTTCTTGCATTAGGAGGAAAATACCCATAATAAGACTTTCTGAGTACAACAAGGAAATTCATTATAGAAGGATAAGGTTACCTGTCATGTGCCGGAAGGAAGCCCGGTATGTTCAAGCCTTCCTCACTTTTGTTTCTCATTTAGAACTAGGTCAAATACCCTAGTCAGTCAAATGAAATGGGAGAAACGCAGAGTAAAACTCCTCCCGGTGCCTAGGGTAAACCATTACATTGAGTTACGTCGGTCTCGACAAATGATTTGGAGGCAGTTACACAGTGGTACCTTGCCATGTGATTGTTAGCAAGGTGGCAAGTTTGTATTTGGACACGATGGATGAATGCCTGCCCCAAAAGGTACTTTCGTAGACTCCATTAATGGTCTAAGCAAAGCCTTTAAAATCGACTGTCCTACCTAACCTCATCCATCATGTCAACTTATTGCGGAGAGATAATCTCGTCAGTTAGGGACGCGCCTGTGCACTCAAGTCACACCCACCTCATCTAGTTAGGGTTTCGACTACATGCTGTTCTGGGCTCGTTAAACAGTCACCATGCTAGTAACTGGTTGCCTTGGGATAACCCTAATGACCTTTAACGATATGATAATGGTTGACCATATATTAATATTAGACCGAGTCTTAATTATACGTCTTGCATGGGTTAGACTAATAGTTATTACACATTAATACAACTACCCACAAAACGAGCCACGACTTGCTTATGAAATTTGACACCACACTTTGATCGAAATATTATACTATATAATCCGAAGTGTACTCTAGCACAATGTTATGAGTCCTTATGGTAATTTATATATAGAATTACAATGGCATATAGTATTGTATGCTAACTCAAGTGGGATATTGTTAAACATTTATATGGTGTTACTATTATTAAGGTCGAATAGCTAGAGTCAAACTATTCTTACATACAACTGTGCCTAAAAGTTTACCAACGAGAAAACAAGATAGGATAGTGCATAGTGAATAAGTACACTGATATAGTAGTGGATAGACTATGGGATAGTATCTCCTTGCAATGATTGCATAGTATAAGTGTGGTGTCATTCGAGGTGACTACTGAGACAAATTTAGTCTACCTACTATAACACCTATGTCAAGAGAAGATAAGTGCAAGTTACAGAATATAGTAGACATGGTATAATTACTCTGCTAGTACAATCAAAGGATATTTTGAACAAATTGTGAAGGCGAAAGGAGAATTAATGACCCTATTAATTTTTTTTATTTTTATTTTGGTAAATTTGGAGGAGAATTAATGACCCTATTAATTTTTTTATTTTTATTTTTATTTTTTTTATTTTTATTTTGGTAAATTTGGGGTACATTACACTTGAACCTTTGTAGTCCCTTTCAAGGGTGATGTGATGTATGGAGGATGATATCCATAAAGTGTGAGAAATGAGGACATTTTTGATGAAGTATGGAAGGATGTGTTGTACCACCATTCTGCCAAGGGAAACCACTTGACCCATTGTGTTTGTTGATAGGATGCAAAGCAAAAAAGATATCCTTCTAGACATTTATTCACAATCTTAGTTTTTCCATCAGATTGAGGATGGTAAGATGAGTTGTGAGCCAATTGAGTACCCAAACAAGAAAATAATTTAGTCCAAAATTTTCCAGTGAAAATTGGATCTTTGTCACTTACAATAATCTTGGGGACTCCATGTAACTTTTGAACTGTTTCCATAAATGTTGTGGCTACTATACTTACTTTAAAAGGATGAGAAAGAGAACAAAAATGGGCATACTTTTTTATTTGATCCACTACTACCATGATGACAATATCTCTTTCAAATTTGGGTAAACCTATAATAAAATCCATTGAAACTTCTTCCCAATGTTGACTTGGTATAACTAATGGTTGTATGAGACCCAATGTATTTATTGTCTCTCCCTTATGTTGGCATACCAAACATCCAGACAAAAACTTTTGAACATCATTTTTAAGACCTTCCGAGAAAAAAATCTTGATCTTGTGGTATGTTTTCAAGAATCTTGAGTGTCCTCCTATAGGAGAAGTGTTCAATTCCAGAAGAACCTTTTGTTTGAGTTGGGAATTCTTACACAAATGTAGGTGATCATGATACCATAACAAATCGTTCTTCCATAAAAAATTATCTAATGAAATGGGGTCTTCTTGTATTTTATGAATGATCTTTTATACCTCTTGATATTGCTTCCATTCTATCCTTTCTTCTTCCACCCAATGATATTGTGGAATATAAATAACACACTGTGAACCTTTTGTTTCTTCTTCTTTCCTTGAAACAAAATCTACCACAACATTATGTTTTCCATTTTTCTAGATAATTTCAAAGTCATAAACTAGCATCTTTGTAACCCATTTTTGTTGCTCTTCTAAAGATAATCGTTGCTCCAAGAAGTACTTCAAAATATCATGATCTGTTTTATTTTGACGTGTCTTCCTATTAGGCAAGGGCGCCATTTCTTAACTCCATGTAGTATGGCTAACATTTGTTTTTCATAAATGGGGTTGAGTAAGATTTTTCCTTTAAGTTGGTTGCTTTCAAAGGAAAGGAGCCTTCCTTATTTCATTAAAATTGCACGAATTCCATGGCCTAAGGCATCACACTCCATAATAAATGTTTTTGTGAAGTTAGGTGTGGTTAGGACGAGAGTTATACACATAGCCTCCTTAAGTTTTTAAAAATATTTGGTTGTTGCTTCAGTCTAAGAAAATTCTTCATTCTTTAACAATGTTGTTAGAGGCCCTGCTATTTGACCATAGTTCTTGACACACTTGTGGAAATAGCCCGTCAATCCTAAGAATCCTATAAGTTCTTCAAGATTTTGGGAATTGGCCATTCCCTCATAGATTTAATTTTGTTGGGGTCCACTTTTACACCTTCATGAGATACAATATGACCCAAATATTCCACTTCTTGAACTCTAAAGGCACACTTTGAAGGATAAGCATAAATTTGTTGCTCTTCCAATAGTTGTAATACTATGTAAACATGTTGTACTCTTCCAAAGATTTGTTGTAGACTAGTACCTTATCAAAAAATACTAACACCAATTTTCTAAGGAAGGGCTTGAAAATAGAATTCATCAAGCTTTGAAATTTTAAAGGTGCATTAGTAAGTCCAAATGGCATAAGAAAAAACTCATAATGACCTTCATGTGTTCTAAAAGTTGTTTTGGGAATGTCTTCGTGCCTTATTATGATTTAATGATATCTCGAACGAAGATCCAACTTAGCAAAGAAAATTGCTCCATGCAATTCATCTAATAATTCATCAATGATGGGAATAGGAAATCAATCTTCGATGGTCATTTTGTTGAGTTGTCTATAATCTGAACACATATGTCATGAACCATCCATTTTTGTAACCATCACCACTATTGAAGAGAAATAAATTTGGCTAGGTTGAATGATGTTGACCTCCAACATTTCTTGGATCATACACTCAATCTCACTCTTCTATGCATATGGATACCTATAAGGCCTAATGTTAGGTGGGAGACTTCCTAGTTGCAACTGAGTAA
>SNQJ01S0029343.1:87487-100648 GCA_010110895.2 Picea sitchensis | reverse complement strand
GTTTCTTTACTACAACACTAAGTTGCTTTTGGAATTGAGCATATATAGTGCGTGGTTATCTTTGAAACAAAAGACTTCCCTGGGTTGATAATTTATGTATCACTTGGTTGTTTGAATCAATTAAGCAATTATAGTGACCAACACAGTGCACCCCTATAAAATCATTTCCTATTAGAGTTCTTCCAAGTGTTGTTCTAGCATATTTTTAGCTCGAAATATGTTTCCAGAGACATTCTTGTTCCAATCTCGTAGCTGCATATTGAAGTTCTTCACTCTTTGTTGGAATTGGTACATGAGTGTACTGTGAGAGATCTCAACCTTTTCCCACCAAGTTTGGGAAAGTTCCTGAAAGTTGGGATGATTTAACAAGAATTTTTCAAAACGGAAAGGCTTGTATTTGAGCATTGCTCATGTGTCTAACCATAGTTGTACTTGCCAGTGGTATGAGCTCGAATTTGGGAGAATGTTGGATTCTATCGATGGATCCTCAAGCATTAGAGATTCTTAGATAAAGAAGCGGTCCAATCTGCAGGCAATTTGATGGGGGGTGGATCTTCTATTGGGCCAGGTGAAGATATCATTTATGGTCTCTATGTCAATTAGATTGCATTGATCTATGAATGTTCGGAACTTACCAGTCATTTCGTTCCTCCACTATTTTCTTCTAGTGTGAGAATGATGTTGAAGTCTCCTCCTATTATCCAACGTGTTGGACCTATCAACCTGCCTAGGGAGTAGAGACTATGTAGAAATAAGTCATTTTCCTGAGTGCCTTGGGGTCCCTAAGCATTTGTAATAATTCCTTCCTTTTTGGAGCCCAAGGCACGATAATGAACGAAGAGTGTGTCTACTGTGGAGAATGGTTGATCGATGATGAATCTAGTTGGGTTCCAAAGAATAGATAAACCTTCTACTGCACCATTGGAGTCATTGTGGATGGAATTACAGTGTCTCCAACATCTAGTAATTATTTCTTATGTTGCTTCTCCAACACATTTTGTTTCATGTAGAAGGAGAATGTTTGGATCTTCTGCGAGTATGTTGTTGCAAAGAATCTTATGTTTGGATCTTCCATTGAGTCCTCTAATATTCAACGTGATTGTCTTCATCATAAATAGTTTGGTGGGGGTGAGAATAAACCTTTAGTGAGACGTTGGATCTATCTCGAGTTAAGCATATAATTACCCACCTCTTTGATCAATTTTTTTGTTGATTTTCATCCCCATTTTTTTCCTTCTCAAGGAGTACGTCTGGGATCTGGTCCTGGGTCAAAACTTATGCCCAATCTGGAAGTGGCCCCTGCGATTGAATCAATGAATACTTTATGAATCTTCCGTAATTGTTCCACAGGGTTGGATTGTAATTCCTTCTTGTTGAAGGCTTCCTCTAGTCTCTCCAAATCTATGTCTGCAAGGTCTTGATTGTCCATCTACATAGTTGTATCTCCCACGTCCTATGATTTCTTTTCTTCATTCTAACTAGTAAGGGAGCCTGTATTCAGTATTTTTTCTAGAACTAGAATTGAGTGTTGTTTAGCCTTCCCTTTGTCATTGCTCTGAATGTTCTTTTTGTGAGGATTTTCCACCTCATCTACCTTCGGCAGATGATTTAAAACATCAAAAGAATTTCTTGTGGAGATCTTATGATTTCCTTCTTGATTGTGCTTCTTTAGAGGTTGTTTTCTCCATCCAGTGACCTGTGTAAAGTTGTCTTTCAATTTTCCTTCCCCCACCATTTAGTTATGTGAATTGAGGGGACAGTCATGGAAGCGGTGGCCATGCTCATGACATTTCTTGCAACGAAAGGGAATGTGTTTATAGTCAATGGTATAAATCTAGTCCTTATCCTGATATTCAATGGTGACCAAACCTAGAAATGCTTTGGAAATGTCCATGTAAACACATACTCGGGCGTAGGAGGTGTACTTTCTTTGCTTCGTTGCCTCTAAGTATTTCACATACTTTCCAACAGTATTTCCAATACCCATAAGAATCTCTTCAAGCCAAAACTCTTGGGGTAGTAAGTAGAGGCAGATCTAAAATGGCGCAATCACAAAGTCTTCTTTCTTTGGGTTGAAGCGATCCGTCCAAAATCGGAGGACAATCCTTGTGGAGTTGTAAAAGTAGGGACCATTCTCAAAAACTCAATCCTTGTCCTCCAGATTGTAAAATATGATCATGAAGAAACCCTTTCAACTGAATTGGACTTCATAGTCCCCTTTAGGGCTCCACCATGTTTTGATCCAGCACCTGAGGTCTCATTTTGAGGTCCATAGTCCTAGAAACTTCCTAATAAGGGCACGTTCTTTCATGAACTATGTGTGTTCCCCCACTCTGGTTTATTTTATCACATATCTTGGAGCCTTGGTGGCTTAGGGAATGCATTTCCCAAGCTCCAACTGTGAGACGCCTTTGGATGAGACGTGCCCACTTCTACCTCCATATCCTTCCCCAAGCCATGTTCATTTGGCAGGATCTGCTCGCAGAGATGGGTTGGTGGCTTGAAGGCTAGCCGCTTGGATCGTGCTCCCACTCTGTCATTTTTGGCCACATTCTGGTATGAGGGGGTTTTCACCCCCACCTCAGGATCCATATCTGGCTCTCAGTTGTGTTAGTGTGGATGAAATCTATTATCATCACCTGAAAAATGTCTGAAAGTTGTAGGTTTAAGGGTTTGGCAGTATGCCAACCCTAGCTCTCGATATGGGGTACTCTTTTAACCACTCAAATTCACACTATTTTTTGCTCCGTTACCGTATATCATTGTTCTATTATTAACTAACTATCATATCTAGGTATGACAGTACATATTTATGCAACATAGTGAAACCATTCAATTATCCACAACACCATAATTTATAAATTCAAGTTAACGTAGGCAGTTAGAACTAAACAAACTGGGAATTAACCAAACCATGACATAAACCATGATATTTCAGCATTAATTGAGCACAATTCACAGGTACATTTAGGAACACTTATCTTTCTAGAAATTGTCCACCAACTAGCTACAGAAGAGGGATGTTCCACCCAACCAAAGGCTCCCTGTTGCACTAGTTTTGTTTGCAATGGAGGCCACCCCCAACCAAATGTTTCTTCTAAGAATCAAAGCTCAGTTTCCATTTTTTTTAAACTATTCCAAAGGGTAGCAACAAGAAGTCTCTCTTAAGAAGTAACTCAGTGTCCTCCACACTTATGACAACAAAACAAATTAGGGCTTTAAGTATAACAAAAAATCAAGAGACTAATTGAGAAAGTGTTTACAAACCTCTTCAATCCAGGACCACAAGGTTTCACCTCTCACAAACTTCCCCATAAAACTCCCAACTAAAGCCTTTTCCATCAATCCTTCGACCTTCATCATGCAAACATCCTACCTAACCACCATTTTAACCTTCTTAGACTTAACTCTTGTGCATTTTCATCTTCAAACCTTCCTCACTAGTTGAGAAGTCACCTTATCATTTCTTCATTTCTCTTTTGTTGGAAGGTAGCCAAAAATTCCTTTCAAAACCTCGCTTTGCTCAAGAACCTTGGAGTTAGTATCTTCCTAGACTGAAAAAGAGCTCTTAGGAGAAAAACATTGTGAAGCTACTTCAAGGCTTCTCCTTGATTGAATGATAGCCTAGCCCACGACAAGAATGGTTTTTACAGAATGCTCATATGGACGGAATTATGAGGAAAAAAAACCTTCAAATCCTAGCTTGCATGCCTATCATCTGGCAAGGATTTGATCTGGCCCTGATCCATTTCATTCTTCACCTCTCAATGTCTTCTTGATGTGATCGAAAGATTGATTCATGGCATGGGGAATCCACTGCATAATCAACAAGGTTGATCTCATTCATAGGACTTAAACCTAAGTGCATCCCATGACAAAAACTTTAGGAAAATATTTCAATCTATGAAAACCCTAGATTGAGAAACCATATACCCCCAACTTGAACTACCAACTATATTCAAATTTATTGCAAACATTTATTTATATAATAACCATAAATAGATGACAACTTAGCTAATAAGTAGTCATTACTACATTAAACAAACACTTTATTTAACTAAGCCCAAATTAGGGTATTACACTTTGTTGAATGATGCAAATAAGTCAGAAAATAATTGGGAAGCTAAGTTGTTTAAGTTCGCATTAGAATCATTTATATGATGATTGAATGTCAGAAAGGACTTTTTGATTGACTTCTTAGTTCCATGTTCTATTATATGTTTCAATTAATGTAATTCACAATATTTTATACTCCCAAATCTTGTGTATCATCTTTGAATGGAAATGCAATCTTCATCTCCTGGAATAACAACCATCGTTGTTGTCTCATGGGTGATTTTGAGAGAGACATGGTTTGTATCATCTTTGAATGGAAATGCAATCTTCATCTCCTGGAATAAACCATTGTTGTTGTCTCATGGGTGATTTTGAGAGAGACATGATTTTGAGTATATATATATATAAATGCAATCTTCATCTCCTGGAATAACAACCATCGTTGTTGTCTCATGGGTGATTTTGAGAGAGACATGGTTTGTATCATCTTTGAATGGAAATGCAATCTTCATCTCCTGGAATAAACCATNGCATTTGAGAGAGACATGGTTTTGAGTATATATATATATATATATATATATATATATATATATAATTGAATTGAATTACACTAATCATTCTCCATAATACTAATCATTCCTAATGATACTAATCATTCCTAATGATACTAATTATTCCCCATGATACTAAGAGCAATCAGATTGAATTACACTAATCATTCCCCATGATACTAAGAGAAATCAGATTGAATTACACTAATCATTCCCCATAATACTAAATATGAACACATTAACCTTAATAATAAGAAGAAGAACCATATATATATATATTATTATTAAGGTTAATGTGTTCATATTTAGTATTACGGGGAATTATTAGTGTAATTCAATTCGATTTCTCTTCAATTAAGTAGTCGCAAATGGGGATACTATTCCACAAAAATCACTCAAAACTTGCAACTAGTCATGGTTGTTGTTATGTGTGAGGGAACGCATCCATGGGAATGAAGATAAGCACTAGTGTGTTGCCTAGAGAACTTGAACCTTGGTGGGGGATGTATTAAGTAACAAATTTCACTAACCACACAAGTCACTCTTAACATATTAATAACAATTGGCTTATTTGAAAAATTAAAAAATAAAGAAAAGTTACAGACATAAATTAAAATATTTTTTATAACTAGCTTCATCTTATCCTTATACAACAAGTTTCATTTAAGAAAAGATATGAGTAATAAAGCTACTTTATAATATTCAAATTAAAATCCTTCAACAAAGAAATTGTAAGTGAGAATATATGTCATACCAAAGATACTTGAACCTTGCTCCATGTTTCAACAAGAAGTGAAGGTACAAAAACAATCATAAACAAAATTAAAATTATAAGCACAAACAACCCTCATAAATTATCATGTTATTTATAGATTTGAATTTTAATTAAAAAAATAAAAAACTTATACTTCCAACCAATTAAGATACCTATCACATCCCCACAATGTGTCTAGTTGAATCTTGCAATCGTGCACCTCTTGAAGGCGTGTAGCACCACAAGGCTTCACACTTGGTTTCTTGGAAACACCAAGGTTACTTCATTTGGACTATGCCTCTTCACCTAGAGCATACCCATACTTTGTTCCAGGCCACTGGTGAGTCACACTCCTACTCTAGTGCAACTCTCGTATACTTAGACATGTGTTACCAGCACTTAGTAACATTTAAGCATACATCCATGAACATGAGAAGCCAAGAGAACAACAATGAAACGGACAAGAGAAATATAGATATAGTATGGATGACACGAACCGTTCCTAACATCTGGCTAAGTCTTTGTTATTGTAGAATAGTTACAATATGATCACTACCAGCTCAGTTTACAACTTTGGCAGAGTCACATGACTCACCTCACCTCATCAAGACACTCATACAAATATTCATCACCAAGACTCTCTATCGCAACCATCTCCACAACCTCCTACGGTGCACCTTAGATGTGCCCTCAACCTCAAACTTGTTGTCTTTTTGTTTCCCTAAACTTCACATATTTTGGTTCTGCCTCACACATGCCCCCAATAGACCCATGTTTCCATACTTCCCCAAAACTATACCAAGAGAAGATTTCCCAAATCTGTCCATTGAATCCTCCTCAAGGTAGCACAAGTCCTCCCAAGTGGAGTGACATGGATCCTTGAGAGAGATCGCCCTTCTTCATCTCAGCCTACCTCTAAACCGTAGAGCTCTTCTTGATCTCCTTGTCTTCCAAATCTACCTTCTTGGTTGTGTGCCCTCTTTCCTTTATAGGCACCCATTCATCGCATCTCCTTTCCCATTCATGAGCCGACCCATCGGTTCACCAAGTCACGCCCCTTTGCAAGGTTGGGTCAAATCCTCAAGTGGGCGCGTTTGGGCGACTTGCCCAGTCAACCCACTGAATGCTTCATTCTGTCACCTGGGTGACCTGCTAATCCATCTAATTGACTCCTCGTCTTTGGTGCACGTGCCCCTTATGTGAGTCAAATCAAATTTCCTAAGTGTGCCCCCCATGCCTTAGGCGATTTTCCTTCGTTGGTGGAGTGCCCAAGTTATGCCTTCAACCCTTCATCAAACTGTCCATCATTTGACTTGTGTTGCAAGGCGTCTTGGGAAGAATTGCCTTTTGACACGTCACATGCCAAAGGAACCCCAACTCTCCCCTATATGAATACTTTCATATCCTCATTCGCACCGAGTGTCCTTCTTGCTTGATTTCCTCCATTCTGATCTGTGGTGGAAGTGTGCATGTTTGGGCTTGGCACCATAGGCCTTATATCTTCCCCCACCTTGACTCGTTTTCATCCTCAACAAAATAAAAAAAAATTGTGATCTCCAAGTCTCTACCCAAATCATGCCTCCACTGCCACTAAGTCTATTGGAAACCCCAATTTTCATGCCAACTAGAAACCCCAAAATTTTGCCAAAGTGGAAACCTCAAGTTTCCTTGCAAAGTGGAAACCCAAAGTTTCCAAATCGGACAATCATCTGCAACCTTTGTAACCATCCACATTGTCCTCTATCCAAAGTTGTGTGTGATCAAACTGTCTGCTACAATGGAAAGACGTCTCCTCCCCAACTCTGTCTACATTGTCTAAGTTGCCACTCCCTTGCTGTGATGATCATTCTTTATTTCACTAATGTTATCGCCTCAATGGTTGCTGCAACCTCAACCAAAACCTCAAAAATTTCTAAGTGTTGAATGTTTGTGAACTTGTTGTTGCACCCATACTTCAACCAACTATGCCATGCCTCCACACAATGCTAGCCTCAAGTTCTACACTGGTTGGGTATCTAGTCCAACCACCATGTCCAATTCTTGAAATGTGCATCTCCATGCCTAAAATTAGCCATTTTATCCACATATATATCACTACATCCAACTCCAAAGACTAAGGAAAGTGTCAATCCTTGCCTCACCGTTGCCATTGTTCAATCTTCGTCAAGGAGATCCTCCACAATGTCTAAGTGTTGCACTTCAAACCTACCAACATGTTTGTACTCTGTCTTCCTTCCATAATTTGTTCTGTCCACATAATGATCTCATAACAAGGTAAGGTCAACCCTCACCTTAGTGCACTATGAATTCACCCCAAGCAAAGTCATTCATGGCAACTTGAGTCCAATATCCACATCATGGCATAGTTAGCCAATATGCACCAAGAACTACACATCCAGACTACCTTTGCCTCACTACTTCATCACTCGACCATGTTGTTGTGTCTACCTCAACCATGTTTCCCAAAGAAAGAGAAATTCTCAAGCCCAAGTAATCTCTTTATTTTGCAATATGCTTGTTCACACAATCCTCCAAATGAAGGAAAGTCCTCAACTCGACTCATTTCATCAAGTCACCTCAACGAAATG
This sequence comes from Picea sitchensis, assembly GCA_010110895.2. Taxonomy (NCBI): domain Eukaryota; kingdom Viridiplantae; phylum Streptophyta; class Pinopsida; order Pinales; family Pinaceae; genus Picea; species Picea sitchensis. The sequence continues at coordinate 92,699 of SNQJ01S0029343.1, read as the reverse complement.
CAACAACTACAATGAGTGTGGCCAACATTCCCACACTCATCAAAACGTCCCAACGAACTATCTAAAGTGCTCCATATAGAATGAGTCACCTCAAAGAACTTTCATGCCTTACGCACTAATACTTCTGCCAACCCTAACCAATGACCATCTCGGATATCTATGTCATCGCACAATCATCTGCAAGTCACCAAAGTGCACTCTGCTTAATTCAATGTCGCATACCTAAGGTGAGCGAACACCACCCAACTCACTTGGTTTATGTTCTACCCATTCAGGTTGATTTCCAACAATTATTGGTCGACTTCTTTATTGACTCCATCTGTCTCTTGGAACAAAATTGCCTTGCACCTGCTGCAAGCGTCCAAACTCTAGCACTGTCATCACGAATATCAAGTCATCGCATGACCCGATGAATCTGGCTAAGGAACCAAGCACCAAGGCGCCTCATCCATCCTCTCAAATTCAACGCGTCTAGACTTCACTACCCACTTCACTGCAATGACCCGTTCAACGCACCTCATCAAAGAGTTAGGAAACTCCCTCAAGACACCTCCATGGTTGCATCCAAATATTCCTAAGTCCCCCACAATACTCACCCATGCAAGTCACCCAAATCTCTTCACACATTCTCCCAACCAAAGCATCCCAAACTGCTACAAGACTTCTTTGAATCTGCACCACTTGAGTCACCCTCAAGTCTGTCGAATTTCACTATGGAAATAGATTGCACTTGAACAACCAAGTCATCTGACTTACCTTCAAAGAACTCACTACAACACTTAGGAAATGCAAGAACTCAAAACCAACCATACATTTCCAACAACATCCTTTGTTGCAACCATGTTCTAAGTCTATTGTCTTGGACCTCTTCTTGCCCAAGAAACTAACTCTCTTCATGAACTCCCCCCAATCACCATCCCCAACTCTAACTATCCAAACTCATCTCCAATGTCTTTCCATCTCTACACCTTGATTGCTTCTGCTTCAAGGCACCGTGCACCTATCGTCTGATTGTCAATTCATATTGTTGCTAACTGACTATTGTAACTCTGTGAAGAGCTACCTCATTCGAAGGTTGTGATCTACCCACCAAAAACCTAGCTCGGCTCAATTGTTGTTCTCAGCGATGCATGACATGAATTCATCATGATGGAAACATGCTCAACCAACTACCTATTGCGCAACTTCTTTAGGTCACCCTAGATTGTCCAATGCACCCAAGTTCTTCACCTCACTACAACCCAGAATTACTCCTCCTCCGCAATCACTTCTGCGATCACCCTTTGTGTTTCGCTTCTATGATACCTTCTACAGTAAGATTTGTGACAAGTCATATGACAAACTTTGCGTTCATATACCTTTCCCAAGTGCTCATTTCTCCAAGTAACTCTGCACTTGGTCTCTAAAGGAGTGCACAACAAATCCGGCACGAACCGAAGCAACCAAGTCGGCTTCTACGATCAACTATGCGAAAAGTTTTTCAATGATTTTTAAGATCACCCACCCTTTGAATCCATGATAGAGTATGCTGAAGGATTTGAAGCCAAAAATTTGTCACATATCTCTCCCTTGCTTCTTGTGAGGACATCCAGTTGACTCATTTTGAGTATGCTAAGCACAAACTATTGAAAGAATAGGCTTTGGTTCACTCCAAAGATGATGACAATGTTGTAGGTTCGAGTGGTGTAGAGATTTTGTACTATTCCATATATAAAATAGTATGCAGAACAAAAATAATTAGCTATAAATGGCATAGAAACAATGATATAACCAGAAAAATACAACAATAATACCATAATAACACCAGAAAGAGCACTTTGATTACTGAGAGCAATGTTCACTTTCTCTTCAAGGGGGTAACCTCCAGCAGAGTAGAGCTCTATTACAATAATATCCAAGACAAAACTTCTCATACCCTCTACTTCTATTTATACTAAATATGTATATCCAAAAGAACAATCTAGAGGAAGATCCATCTAGAAGCGGAAGCTTCTATTAGGTCTTCTTGCATTTGAATTATTCTTCCTTATTGCTAGGCCTTATTAATATTGGCCTTTATTACATGGAAATATATTATTCTACCTATTAGCACTCTGTAAATCTGTCCAGCTGAAAAATGAACGACAGAGGTAACTATTTCAACCAACTTTAGGTTGGATTATGACCCTTCCAACCAGAGAGGGCTCTCTCGGGCATATAGTTGTTTGAAATACTCACAAGATTTGGCAATGCATGTACAGAGGTCAGATTATGCCATAATGTAAAATTCAAAAGTGGTGGGATGAAACGGAAAAGCAGGGCCATTTGGGCAATGGGGTCAATTCCTGAAAACGTATGAAAAGTTACAAGCTATGTATTCCCAGAGGAAACAGAGGCAAAATAGGTATGATGTTCAGCCAAATAAGTAATATGAGATGGTAGAAGAAAAGAAAGGAAAGATTACTATCAGCAAGAGGTGTCTAATGGAGGGCGAATCTCTTAGTATAGCATTAGAAGAAGAAACATAAGGGTTGGCTACCGAAAACTGAGCACCAATCACCAGTGAATTATGAATCGAGAAAAAATAAACATATAACAAGTATAATCGATATGAGAAAGAGCACCAGCAGGGTGGATTCTTTCTCTTGCTTAAATATTATCTATAGCAGAAAAACACATTCATGAAATATGAAATACAAGAAAACATATTGAACATCAACACTGTGATGAATCTCGACAATCTAAGAAGACCTTGTATGCTTATCTTGAAGTTCATAAGAAATTACAAATTTCTCCTTCTACAAGGGCAGGCCCCTCTCCGGTAAGTCCAACCATTCATTTATCTTTTTAACAATATATATAGATAGATCACATATGAGCCTCAAAACGGATCATCTTCTCCAAGATTCCAAAAATAGATATTGGTCACAGAGGGTGTAACGTACCAAAACTGAACTCCTACTTTCTAGGGAACGTTATAAACAAAAACTCACATATTTGAGATTTTTGCCCTGAATGCCACTTGTCTGCATCATCACAAAATTCCCTAAAATATACTAAATTTAGCTTGTAATTTATTTCAGGTTTGCAATCTCTTCCTTTAAAGTGTCAAGCCAATCAGGTTGGTTTTCTCCAGTACCTTCAACAATTTCAGCTTTAGTCTCCTTCTTTCGTCACTTGCTTCTTTTACTCTTACCAGTTTGCATGTGGTATCCATCTGCATATCCATTAATGATCAAATCCCTCATGATAGGATTCAATCTGATTTCTTCACCTAACCCTAGTTCATCCAGAGATTTTGTGTGGAAATTTGTTGCTAATATTTTCACAGCAAGCCTTTCTTTTTTCTTAATTGATAGTCATGTCCTACTATTCGAATTTCCCAGTTTTTTGAAGGCCGCTAGATTTTTCTCCTCCATTTATTTTGGTTCACCCGAAAATAGGAGCCTATTTCTCTCAACTGTATAGGAGTTGGACAAATGCTTCGATTTGTGATTCCGCTCTGGAATATAACATCAGTTACGCCATCGAGTGCTAATCATGCGCTGCTGACGAAGATCCTTGGAGGAATAATAGCTTATCATGTTCGACCATCAAGTTCCAATGATGAGTCTTTAAATCGGTTATTTGGCGGCGCTCACCTGGCATCGCACAGACGAATAGGACCCAAACAAGTGTCTCGAGGCGATTTGACTCGCCGTCAACTTTCTCTTTCCACATGTGACCTTTGGATTTAACACATTGAGTGACATTTGACACATGATTTCGGGGAGTGATTGAGTGGTTTCAAGCTCACCTTCTTCCCCCCCCCCGATATGCATCTGAAGGCGCCACGTGGCCTCGAGACGAAACCATGGTATTCTTATCGGCTTGCTTTCAAAAGATTAACCTGCGCGTTAGTTCTCGGCCTGATATGCTCCCTGGCCGTTGATCTATGGGGCCCACAATTTATGACCCGTCGGGTCCCATCAACTTCACCTTTCCGCTATACTTAGCCATGTCCGCTAGATGTGGCCCCATCTTCTAGTTTATCGCACTTCTACATCGATTTAGCCTCTTACTAGGCCCCGAGACTTGGATTCCATATAAAAATTGTTATAATGATAACATAGGCTCCAACTGGGGATGTTATCCTCACTGCGAGGTAGCAAAGAATAGTAGACCTTGTGCCTTATCCATTAGGCTTCTCTTGCAACAGGTGTGTGTTATACCTTGACCTATCACCAATGTCCGTTGAAAACTGAAGTCTGCACACAGCTCTCACTTGGAGGCTGAACGTTGGACATACTGCTAATCATATGGCTGAACACTTTATTTGGAGACCTAAACTTGAACATTCTCGATCCACAAGCTTATTGGCACCTACCTACCCTAACTACTGAAATGAACTGCCAATCAAGTGAAATCAAAATTCCAATGCAACCATGCAAGCATTTTATCCATTGTTTTTTTACTTTGCACAAGCTTGCTCCAAATCCTGCTTACTGATAATTCATTCAAAAATTCATCCATAAATCCAAATCTCAAAAAATTAAAAACATTTGGATTGTTTATTGCCTCCAACAAAATTGCAAATGGATCTTCTAAGACATGCAAAAAACAACAATCATGTTTCAACCCTTCCACTACATTCTTGTTTTCAGGTGATTTACCCTATTGATTTCCACTAAGAGGCTGAAAAATCTCTTGAGGCTGCGGGAAATAACAATCTTCTGAATCGGGAGACAGTGTTGGCTGAATGAAACCCGTGGTAGAAAGCAATCCATATCTAATACTAACATTGATTTGTCATCGTCTTCATCTCCAAGGTGGTAGTTGAGCACAGGCTGAAAATCTGAACTGAAATAACCTTCCATGTAATTAGCCACATGATCATTAAATGCATGAAAACGTTGTTGGTCTTCTTAATTGATAACAATTTGCTCATGTAAAACAGTGTTATTGTTAATGCATTCAAACTTTCATGCTTCTTCTGCTATCTCATGATTTGCTTTCAACAATTTAAAGGAGGAAAAACATAATGGAAGATAGTTTTCATTTGCAAGTCCACTGCTTTCTTAATATTCAACATTGTGTCTGGGGCATTTCTAATTTGAAACATTATAAACATTTTGCTTCAACAATTTGAAAGAAGAAAAACACAATGGCAAGGTTCTTTCACATAATTCAAAACCTTCTTCATTTTCTTCACTGTTGTCATATGCACAATTTTCAATTTCTTTGGACGGTTGAA
>SNQJ01S0029343.1:62536-87050 GCA_010110895.2 Picea sitchensis | reverse complement strand
AAAATAAAGAAAAGTTACAGACATAAATTAAAATATTTTTTATAACTAGCTTCATCTTATCCTTATACAACAAGTTTCATTTAAGAAAAGATATGAGTAATAAAGCTACTTTATAATATTCAAATTAAAATCCTTCAACAAAGCAATTGTAAGTGAGAATATCTGTCATACCAAAGATACTTGAACCTTGCTCCATGTTTCAACAAGAAGTGAAGGTACAAATACAATCATAAAAAAAATTAAAATTATAAGCACAAACAACCCTCATAAATTATCATGTTATTTATAGATTTGAATTTTAATTAAAAAAAAAAAAAACTTATACTTCCAACCAATTAAGACACCTATCACATCCCCACAATGTGTCTAGTTGAATCTTGCAATCGTGCACCTCTTGAGGGCGTGTAGCACCACAACGTTTCACACTTGGTTGCTTGGAAACACCAAGGTTACTTCATTTGGACTATGCCTCTTCACCTAGAGCATACCCATACTTTGTTCCAGGCTACCGGTGAGTCACACTCCTACTCTAGTGCAACTCTCGTATACTTAGACATGTGTTACCAACACTCAGTAATATTTAAGCATACATCCATGAACATGAGAAGCCAAGAGAACAACAATGAAACAAACAAGAGAAACATAGATATAGTATGGGCGACATGAACCGTTCCTAACATATGGCTAAGTCTTTGTTATTGCAGAATAGTTACAATATAATCACTACCAGCTCAGTTTACAACTTTGGCAGAGTCACATGACTCACCTCACCTCATCAAGACACTCATACACATATTCATCACCAAGACTCTCTATCGCAACCATCTCCACAACCTCCTACGGTGCACCTTAGATGTGCCCTCAACCTCAAACTTGTTGTCTTTTTGTTTCCCTAAACTTCACATATTTTGGTTCTGCCTCACACTTGCCCCCAATAGACCCATGTTTCCATACTTCCCCAAAACTATCCCAAGAGAAGATTTCCCAACCCTATCCATTGAATCCTCCTCAAGGTAGCACAAGTCCTCCCAAGTAGAGCGACTTGGATCCTTGAGGGAGATCGCCCCTCTTCATCTCAGCCTACCTCAAAACCGTAGAGCTCTTCTTGATATCCTTGTCTTCCAAATCTACCTTCTTGGTTGTGTGCCCTCTTTCCTTTATAGGCACCCATTCATCGCATCTCCTTTACCATTCATGAGTCGACCCATCGGTTCACCAAGTCACGCCCCTTCGCGAGGTTGGGTCAAATCCTCAAGTGGGCGCGTTTGGGTGACTTGCCCAGTCAACCCACTGAATGCTTCAGTCTGTCACCTAGGTGACCTACTGATCCATCTAATTGACTCCTCGTCTTTGGTGCACGTGCCCCTTATGTGAGTCAAGTCAAATTTCCTAAGTGTGCCCCCCATGCCTTAGGCTATTTTCCTTCGTTGGTGGAGCACCCAAGTTATGCCTTCAACCCTTCATCAAACTGTCCATCATTTGACTTGTGTTGCAAGGCATCTTGGGAAGAATTTCCTCTTGACACGTCACGTGCCAAAGGAACCCCAACTCTCCCCTATATGAAGACTTTCATCTCCTCATTCGCACCGAGTGTCCTTCTTGCTTGATTTCCTCCATTCCGATCTGTGGTGGAAGTGTGCATGTTTGGGCTTGGCACCATAGGCCTTATATTCTCCCCCACCTTGAGTCGTTTTCATCCTCAACAAAATCAAAAAAAATTGTGATCTCCAAGTCTCTACCCAAATCATGCCTCCACTGCCACTAAGTTTATTAGAAACCCCAATTTTCGTGCCAACTAGAAACCCCAAAATTTTGCCAAAGTGGAAACCTCAAGTTTCCTTGCAAAGTGGAAACCTCAAGTTTCCTTGCAAAGTGGAAACCCAAAGTTTCCAAATCGGACAATCGTCTGCAACCTTTGTAACCATCCACATTGTCCTCTATCCAAAGTTGTGTGTGATCAAACTGTCTGCTACAATGGAAAGACGTCTCCTCCCCAACTCTATCTACAATGTCTAAGTTTCCTCTCCCTTGCTGTGATGATCATTCTCTATTTCACTGATGTTCTCACCTCAATGGTTGTTGCAACCTCAACCAAAACCTCAAAAATTTCTAAGTGTTGAATGTCTGTGAACTTGTTGTTGCACCCATACTTCAACCAACTATGTCATGCCTCCACACAATGCTAGCCTCAAGTTCTACATTGGTTGGGTATCTAGTCCAACCACCATGTCCAATTCTTGAAATGTGCATCTCCATGCCTGAACTTAGCCATTTTATCCACATATATATCACTACATCCAACTCCAAAGACTAAGTAAAGTTTCCATCCTTGCCTCACCATTGCCATTGTTCAATCTTCGTCAAGGAGATCCTCCACAGTGTCTAAGTGTTGCACTTCAAACCTACCAACATGTTTGTACTCTATCTTCCTTCCATAATTTGTTCCATCCACATAATGATCTCATAACAAGGTAAGGTCAACCCTCACCCTAGTGCACTATGAAGTCACCCCAAGCAAAGTCATTCATGGCAACTTGAGTTCAATATCCACATCATGGCATAGTTAGCCAATCTACACCAAGAAATGCACATCCAGACTACCTTTGCCTCACTACTTCATCACTCGACCATGTTGTTGTGTCTACCTCAACCATGTTTCCCAAAGAAAGAGAAATTCTCAAGCCCAAGTAATCTCTTTATTTTGCAATATGCTTGTTCACACAATCCTCCAAATGAAGGAAAGTCCTCAACTCGCCTCCTTTCATCAAGTCACCTCAACGAAATGAAATAACTACAATGAGTGTGGCCAACATTCCCACACTCCTCAAAACGTCCCAAAGAACTATCTAAAGTGATCCATATAGAATGAGTCACCTCAAAGAACTTTCATGCCTTATGCACTAATACTTTTGCCAACCCCAACCAATGACCGTCTCGGATATCTATGTCATCGCACAATCATTTGCAAGTCACCAAAGTGCACTCTGCTTAATTCAATGTCTCATACCTAAGGTGAGCGAACACCACCCAACTCACTTGGTTTATGTTCTACCCATTCAGGTTGATTTCCAACAATTATTGGTCGACTTCTTTATTGACTCCATCTGTCTCTTGGAACGAAATTTCCTTGCACCTGTTGTAAGCGTCCACACTCTAGCATTGTCATCATGAATATCAAGTCATCACATGACCCAATGAATCTGGCTAAGGAACCAAGCACCAAGGTGCCTCATCCATCCTCTCAAATTCAATGCGTATAGACTTCACTACCCACTTCACTGCAATGACCCATTCAACACACCTCATCAAAGAGTTAGGAAACTCCCTCAAGACACCTCCATGGCTGCATCCAAATATTCCTAAGTCCCCCACAAGACTCACCCATGCAAGTCGCCCAAATCTCTTCACACATTCTCCTAACCAAAGCATCCCAAATTGCTACAAGACATTTTTGAATCTGCACCACTTGAGTCACCCTCAAGTATGTCGATTTTCACCATTAAATAGATTGCACTTGAACAACCAAGTCATCTGACTTACCTTCAAATAACTCACTACAACACTTAGGAAATGCAAGAACTCAAAACCAACCATACCTTTCCAACAACATCCTTCGTTGCAACCATGTTCTAAGTCTATTGTCTTGGACCTCTTCTTGCCCAAGAAACTAACTCTCTGCATGAACTCCCCCAAATCAACATCCCCAACTCCAACTATCCAAACTCATCTCCAATGTCTTGCCATCTCTACACCTTGATTGCTTCTGCTTCAAGGCACCATGCACCTATCGTCTGATTGTCAATTCATATTGTTGCTAACTAACTATTGTAACTCTGTGAAGAGCTACCTCATTTGAAGGTTTTGATCTACCCACCAACAACCTAGCTCAGCCCAATTTTTGTTCTCGGCGATGCATGACATGAATACATCATGATGGAAACATGCTCAACCAACTACCTATTGTGCAACTTCTCTAGGTCACCCCAGATTGTCCAATGCACCCAAGTTCTTCACCTCACTACAACCCAGAATTACTCCTCCTTCGCAATCACTTATGCGATCACCCTCTGTGTTTCGCTTTTATGATAACTTCTATAGTAAGATCTATGAAAAGTCATACGACAAACCTTGCGTTCATATACCTTTCCCAAGTGCTCATTTCTCCCAAGTAACTTTGCACTTGGTCTCTAAAGGATTGCACAACAAATCAGGCATGACATAAAGAAACCAAGTCAGCCTCTACGATAAACTATGCGACAAGTTTTTCAATGATTTTTGAGATCACCCACCCTCTGAATCCATGATAGAGTATGTTGAAGGATTTGAAGCCCAAAATTTGCCACATATCTCTCCCTTGCTTCTTGTGAGGACATCTAGTTGACTCATTTTGAGTATGCTAAGCACAAACTATTGAAAGAATAGGCTTTGGTTCACTCCAAAGATGATGACAATGTTGCAGGTTCGAGTGGTGTAGAGATTTTGTACTATTCCATATATAAAATAATATGCAGAACAAAAATAATTAGCTATAAATGGCATAGAAACAATGATATAACCAGAAAAATACAACAATAATACCAGAATAACACCAAAAAGAGCACTTTGATTACTGAGAGCAATGTTCACTTTCCTCTTCAAGGGGGTAACCTCCAGCAGAGCAGATCTCTATTACAATAATATCCAAGACAAAACTTCTCATACCCTATACTTCTATTTATACTAAATATGTATATCCAAAAGAAAAATCTAGAGGAAGATCCATCTAGAAGCGGAAGCTTCTATTAGGTCTTCTTACATTTGAATTATTCTTCCTTATTGCTAGGCCTTATTAATATTGGCCTTTATTACATGGAAATATATTATTCTACCTGTTAGCACTCTGTAAATCTGTCCAGCTAAAAAACGAACGACAGAGGTAAATGTTTCAACCAACTTTAGGTTGGATTATGACCCTTCCAACCAGAGAGGGCTCTCTCGGGCATATAGTTGTTTGAAATACTCACAAGATTTGGCAATGCACGTACAGAGGTCAGATTATGCTATAATGTAAAATTCAAAAGTGGTGGGATGAAACGAAAAATTAGGGCCATTTGGGCAATGGGGTCAATTCCTGAAAATGTATGAAAAGTTACAAGTTATGTATTCCCAGAGGAAACAGAGGAAAAATAGGTATGATGTTCAGCCAAATAAGTAATATGAGATGGTAGAAGAAAAGAAAGGAAAGATTATTATCAACAAGAGGCATCTAATGGAGGTCGAATCTCTTGGTATAGCATTAGAAGAAGAAACATAAGGGTTGGCTACCGAAAACTGAGCACCAATCACGAGTGAATTATGAATCGAGAACCAATAAACATATAACAAGTATAATCGATATGAGAAAGAGCACCAACAGGGTGGATTCTTTCTCTTGCTTAAATATTATCTATATCAGAAAAACACATTCATGAAATATGAAATACAAGAAAACATATTGAACATCAACACTGTGATGAATCTCGACAATCTAAGAAGACCTTGTATGCTTATATTGAAGTTCATAAGAAATTACAAAGTTCTCCTGCTACAAGGGCATGCCCCTCTCTGGTAAGTCCAACCATTCATTTATCTTTTTAACAATATATATAGATAGATCACATATGAGCCTCAAAACAGATCATCTTCTCCAAGATTCCAAAAATAGATATCGGTCACAGAGGGTGTAACATACCAAAACTGAACTCCTACTTTCTAGGGAACGTTATAAACAAAAACTCACATATTTGAGATTTTTGCCCTGAATGCCACTTGTCTGCATCATCACAAAATTCCCTGAAATATACTAAATTTAGCTTGTAATTTATTTCAGGTTTGCAATCTCTTCCTTTAAAGTGTCAAGCCAATCAGGCTGGTTTTCTCCAGTACCTTCAACAATTTCAGCTTTAGTCTCCTTCTTTCGTCACTTGCTTCTTTTACTCTTACCAATTTGCATGTGGTATCCATCTGCATATCCATTAATGATCCAATCCCTCATGATGGGATTCAATCTGATTTCTTCTCCTAACCTTAGATCATCCACAGATTTTGTGTGGAAATTTGTTGCTAGTATTTTCATAGCAAGCCTTTCTTTTTTCTTAATTGATAGTCATGTCCTACTATTCGAATTTCCCAGTTTGTTGAAGGCCGCTAGATTTTTCTCCTCCATTTCTTCTGGTTCACCCGAAAATAGAAGCCTATTTCTCTCAACTGTACAGGAGTTGGACAAATGCTTTAATTTGTGATTATCCCGCTCTGGAATATAACATCAGTTACGCCATCGAGTGTTAATCATGGGTTGTTGACGAAGATCCTTGGAGGAATAATAGCTCATCACGTTCAACCATCAATTTCCAATGATGAGTCTTTAAATCGGTTATTTGGCGTCGCTCACCTGGCATCGCACAGACAAATAGTACCCAAACAAGTGTCTTGAGGCGATTTGACTCACCATCAACTTTCTCTTTCCACATGTGACCTTTGGATTTAACACATTGAATGACATTTGACACATGATTTCAGGGAGTGATTGAGTGGTTTCAATCTCACCTTCTCCCNATCTGAAGGCGCCACGTGGCCTCGAGATGAAACCATGGTATTCTTATCGGCCTGCTTTCAAAAGATTAACCTCTGTGTTAGTTCTCGGCCTGATATGATCCCTGGTCGTTGATCTATGGGGCCCATGATTTATGACCCGTCGGGTCCCATCAACTTCACCTTTCCGCTATACTTAGCCATGTCTGCTAGATGTGGCCCCGTCTTCTAGTTTATCACACTTCTACATCGATTTAGCCTCTTGCTAAGCCCCGAGACTTGGATTCCATATAAAAATTGTTACAATGATAACATGGGCTCCAACTAGGGATGTTATCCTCCCTGCGAGGTAGAAAAGAACAGTAGACCTTGTGCCTTATCCATTAGGCTTCTCTCGCAACAGGTGTGTGTTATACCTTGTCCTATCACCAATGTCCGTTGAAAACCGAAGTCTGCACACCACTCTCACTTGGAGGCTGGACGTTGGACATACTGCTAATCATATGGTTGAACACTTTATTTGGAGACCTAAACTCGAACATGCTCAATCCACAAGATTATTGGCACCTACCTACCCTAACTACTGAAATGAACTACCAATCAAGTGAAATCACAATTCCAATGCAACCATGCAAGCATTTTATCCATTGTTTTTTTTACTTTGTACAAGCTTGCTCCAAATCCTTCTTACTGATAATTCATTCAAAAATTCATCCATAAATCCAAATCTCAAAAAATTAAAAACATTTGGATTGTTTATTGCATCCAACAAAACTGCAAATGGATCTTCTAAGACATGCAAAAAACAACAATTATGTTTCAACCCTTCCATTGCATTCTTGTTTTCAGGTGATTTACCCTGTTGATTTCCACTAAGAGGCTGAAAAATCTGTTAAGACTGTTGGAAATAACAATCTTCTTAATCGGGAGACAGTGCTGGCTGAAATGAAACCCCTGGTAGAAAGCAATCCATATCTAATACTAACATTGATTTGTCATCATCTTCATCTCCAAGGTGGTAGTTGAGCACATGCTGAAAATCTGAACTGAAATAACCTTCCATGTAATTAGCCACATGATCATTAAATGCATGAAAAGGTTGTTGGTCTTCTTCATTGATAACAATTTGCTCATGTAAAATAGTGTTATTGTTAATGCATTCAGACTTTCCTGCTTTCTCTGCTATCTCATGATTTGCTTTCAACAATTCAAAGGAAGAAAAACATAATGGAAGATAGTTTTCATTTGCAAGTCCACTACTTTCTTAATATTCAACATCATGTCTGGAGGATTTATGATTTGAAACATTATAAACATTTTGCTTCAACAATTTGAAAGAAGAAAAACACAATGGCAAGGTTCTTTCACATAATTCAAAACCTTCTTCATTTTCTTCACTGTTGTCATATGCACAATTTTCAATTTCTTTGGACGGTTGAACACACTAATTTCCAGATTCATCTTCGACCAATGGCTGCAATTTTGAACTGACAAGACCTTCTACATAATAAGTAACAGGGTCATCAAACACATGAGAAGATTGTTGCAATTTCTTGTCAATTTGTTCCAGGGAATCAATAAGATTTGGCATCAACACACATTCATTTGCTTCAATGATGATCTTAGCATTTTCTTTCAACAATTTGAATGAAGAACAACATAAAGGTAAATAATGTCCTTCAGTTGTTTCAATACTTTCATTTTTGTAACTGTGATATGTAGGTTGATGGATCTCACTATACTGCCGAAAAAGAACATTCTCAGATAGAGAATATGCAGTTGGTTGTTCTAAGAAGTCAACATCATAATTATCATCATATTCATCATGTATATGCAAATTAACAACATATGCAATGTCAAATAACAAGAACAAACTTGGAACATCAACCTGCTCTTCAACAAACTGATTTGTAAACTCATCTTCTTGACTGTCTACAAATGAATATATGAAACAATCAGCTCCGTGCTCATCATGGCATGGATCAGAAGCTAAATTAGCACCTCCTTTTTCAATAAGTGAAATACAATCTTTTGAAAAATCATTAGCATTGAAAACTTCAAGAGGACCTATGATATTATCAACTCTATGCTCAAGATTCCAATCAACTATTTTGTGTTCATATTCGATTTCATGTTCTTGAGCATCCAACCCCTCATTTCGAATCTATTCACAAGCTTGGATATTGAGTTGAATCTCTTCAGCATCATTAAACATTTATTTTAAAGAATTAGGTCTTCTTTCCATCAAGAGGAAAGACAAATATGGGTGAAGAGTATTGGTATACTGGAGCATGGCAGCAGCTTCAGTGGGTTGAATTTCTTTGGGAAAATCGTAATAAATACTGGAAAACCTTCTATTGAATGTAGAAACAGCTTCAGTGGGTTGAATTTCTTTGGGAAAATTGTAATAAATACTGGAAAACCTTCTATTGAATGTAGAAATAGTTTCATTGTTTTGTCTTTTCAAGGCATGGAATTTTGTAAGTTGTAGATCGAGAGATTTATTCTTGCCCCAAAACATCGAAAAAACATTCTTCAATTCTTCCCATGAGCTAATTGTCTCTGACTGCAAATGTTTAAACCATTCTTTGGTATCTCCTTTCAAGGATTGAGAGAAGACCATCATACAAACATCGCCATGGTCAATCTCAAACAAATCTATAAAATGCTCAAACTCTTGGATTTGTTTTTTAGTTGTGATGGCACCATGTTTCCCATCAAACACAGGTAGGTGCTTATAGTGCTTTGGAGGAAAATCATGAAGGATGTGAGGTAATTTTAAAGGTTTGTATCTATGTTGAGTCTTGGAGGGTGTTGGATCTGTTAATATTATGGTAGTTGCGGGAGGTATTTACCTCTACATGTGAACCTGACGAGAATAGAAGACTCTGGGAAGCAAGAGAAACCCTAATGAATTGGATAATAACCCTAGAAGCCTTGTCGGCTCAAGAATATAATTTATATTAGGCTATTAGCCTCCAAGGCTTCAAGAATATAATTTATACAGCTATTAGCCTCCAAGAGAAGAAGTCACAGGAATTAATAATAATATACTAAAATGTATTAATACATACCTTAAGGAGAAGTCGTGTCTGAACCGGCAGTATCACTATAAATACAGGCACCGCTTTTCTCATTTGATTACATCTCAACTCCGCAGCTTTTCCCAGCTTGGAAAGACCGCAAGTGTAGTTGGTGTGCGTGTTTCTGAGGAGGGTTGTGTGCAAAATTGGCACAGCTAAAGAACTTTCAAGATTTGGCTTGGATATCTCTTTGGCTAGGGTTTGGACTATCTCATCATCTTTTGTGATGTGCTATCCTTGGGGAGAGATGCTGTCAGCCTTTGTTTGGCTGTCTAGCTCTAGGTTTGTTTCTCCAGGAATTCCTGTGTCAAGTTTAAGGTGCTCTGAGGGAGGCTTTGGCCTGTGGTTGTGAGACGAGGGTATCGTCGTGGTAAAACGAGCACAATCCATTATATTCTAATAGGTTATGGGCCCACACCCCTTCAAATAGCCTAAATGGAAGGAAACACTTTAGATATTGAGCTCGTTGAGGAATTGTTGCTAGGTTACTTAGCAGAGCAAATTTTCCAAAATCACTGCAGCCTAGGGTTACCACCAGTAAGGGCCAGGAACCAATCCTAAACCTCTTGTTGAGGCACCTTATGATCCGATTGACTGATAGATCATCATGTTTCATAGCTCCACCGTGATCTCCCCGGGTACACCCGAAGGCCAAGACGGAAGTTTGAGTTTTTTGGTCAAACCTAGGGTTTGACCAAATCAAGAAGCTTGGCGACGAATCCCCTAAGTGAAGTTTGAGAACAAGCTAGAAGGGAGCCTCCAACTTCAGAGGTTTGAAGACAAGGATCGTAATTCATCCTTTAAGCTAAGAATAAAGTGTTGACATTGTGAAAGGGAAAGTCGTGGAAGCCGAGTTCAAAAGAAGAAGGAGAAGAGAAGGAACCGCAGTATCGTTAAAATTTATGGAGGTAAGTTAACGATGTTGACACGCCATGAGTATCATCATAGTGGATTCCAAATACCACTTGATACCCTACAGCCCCCATCTTGACTCATCGAAGAAGATGATGCTCTAACTAATCTCTTCTCAGTCTAAAACATTGGACAAGTTATGAATCTGAAGAATGAACTTCGTGACATGAAGATGAATGATGACGATAGTATAACATCCTACTTTGTAAGGATCTCCCAAATAAGAGATCAACTACAAGCTATTGAAGAGATCACTTTAAAAAAGGAATTGGTGAACATACCAATGGTCTTCCCAAGACATGGGATACATCGCCTAGCATGAACACAAGGAAGGAGGCACCCGACATTTGAAGAACTTTTGGACTTGTTACAGTTCAAGAAGACTCAAGGATCAATGCAAAAAGAGAAACCTCAAAAGAAGTAAGGATGATCAAGCCTTCACAAAAGAAAATTCAAGAACTTCAAGAATAAAAAGGAAGTTTGGTTAAAGGAGGAAGCCAAATAAAGAGAAAGACATTTCGTAGTCACAATGCTTCAACTGCCAAAAGTATGGCCACTACAAGAAACATTGTCCCAAGCTAAAGAAAAGGAAGAAGAAGCACTACATTGATTGCCGAAGAAAGGAACCCACAAAGAAGACTACAGATGGTGAGATTTCTACTAAAAGGTAACAACACTCTTCTCTTTTCGCATATCTTGCTTGCATCATCTTTGTACATATCTTGTATATATCTATATCTTGGTAGATAATGTGTTCCAAGAAGAACTATATCTTAAAGAACAACAAGATAAGAATGAATATCATTAGATAATACATATGAAAGGGGATGAAATAATAAATCATGTGGAAGCTACTACAAGACGAACCAACCCCAAAGAAACTTAGAAGCCAGACATCAAGAATAATTGGAAAAAGACTTATGACGACAACTAAGAAGGAAGCATGGACTCAAGTATTATCAAAGAAAGCCAATTATATAATACAATAAGTCCTAGACAAAGCATGGACTCTGTATTATATATTGCAGAAGTTAATAAGGATGCAGATGGAAGCTGGACTCTATTATATATTGTAGAAGACAACAAGGACCGAGACAGAAGCCAGACGAAGGGAGAAGATTATATACACTCTTACATGAATCAAGGATTAGGGAGGGTTTTACAACCTTTATCACTAAAGAGCATATGAGGCATCCACAAAGGTCCATATACCAAATCAGAAGAAGTCTTCTTTCAAGAGAAGCCTTAAAGTATTCCCGTTGACCATCCAGATCTGTGAACCAATGATGGTCTGAAGAAGGGGAATCTCTAGAGCATGGAATCCTGAAGAAAATCCATTAAACCCAAAAGCTAAAGAAGAACATGAAGATTCCAGAATAACCAGTCATTACCAGCCTGATAAGAACTCACCAAAAGGAAAATCAAGCAGAAGAGTCGTGATGAAGCTGGCTGCTGTATGGAAGACTTCTTATAAACGAAAAGTATTATGAGATCCAACCCGGTTCTCTCGTGATGGAGGGAGAAGACTATGATGATTGATTGTTCAAAGTACACCGCATCTATCTCTATATGTCATTATATCATCCGCAAATATCCATGAGCCTAATTCTACATCGATGAATGCAAAGAATGTTCTCCAAGAAATTGAGTAAAGAGTGCATGCAGAAAATTAAGACTTTGAAGCATACCAGAAAGATACTCCTACATGCAAACAAGAAGAAGACAACTTGGCTGAGAACCTTCGCCACGGTAGAAGCATGGTGAAGATTTCTATAACATCAAGATGACTCACTGAAGATCATATCTCATGATGACAAGAGAAGTACCACATGGATATGTTCCAGCTTCTCCAACTATGATATACTCTATTGTTCACATCTACAAGAAGCTCTCACAATGTTCCGCATCATGCCATGCTACTACACTATCCATGATGAAGTCCAAAGAGAAGAAAATGTTTTCTCCAATACATATCTCCACAGATGAGCAGATACATAGACATTTTGGTAGCCTCTATCCAAGATGAAGGGACTTGCATACTCAAGCTAGAGTCCATGGAAATAACTCTATTAACCATAAGGGAAGCACTCCAAGCCAAAGAAGGTAATTTAAACATTTTTATTTTTTTAGATAAATAACTCTCCGCCATAGGAGGGAGAATTTATCTTGTAATAGTCCAGATTGGACAATGATTCTTTCCTCAGTTCGAAGTAGATTGATATTTCCATTTTACGTTGGCTTCCCATTGTAGTTAATATGGAGGCGATCGACTTAAGCTGATGTATCATAGACAAATAATTCCCATTTTATGGGGAGTGGTCTAGGAAAAATCATTCTTCTTGGCAGCCACCCTGAGTAGTGGTCAAGTAAAATGGTCTACCACCTTCATTCTTTCAAGTTCAATAGCCAGGAGCAGCTTCAAAGAATCGTCCATTTGGAAGTTGATGCAGGACGCATTCTCGCAGGGGCGTGCTCATTCTTCAGATACACTTTGTTTAGTGCCTGAGGAATGGCCCGTGGTGGGGAATAGTCCTGATAGCCATTCTCGAGGGACCATCAGCTCCGTGCTACACCTTCCATCTGCGCTCCTGAGGAATGGCCTAGGGTGGGGTATAGTCCAAGCCCAATCGTGACGCTTATTCCTCAAGGGTGCATCTCATTCCTCCAAGCTACACTCTGCTGCGTCGAGGAATGGCTCCAGTAGGGGGAATAGTCCAGATACCATTCCTTAGGGCGTAGTATATATTCTCACAAAAGTTACACTTTTATTTAAGGTTGGAGGAATGGCCCAGAGCAAGGAATGGTCCAATCATTTCTCGGGAGGGAAGACTCATTATCTCAAAGTTACACTTTGTTTAGTGTCTAAAGAATCGCCCAGGGTGGGAAATGGTCCAGGTTCGGAAATCAGAAGCAATCCCTCTTCCTTGGTTGAGTAGAATGGGGCAGATAGCCCAATGTTGATATTCTATATTTAGGGAAGACAATCTTTTAGATCTCACGTGACGGGAGGAAAGATTGGCCCGCTTGATTGTTGTTGATATTATATACCGAGGGGCGATTAATTTTCTCGTGATCTCACAGACGTGATGGAAAGATTGGCCCAGATGTTTCCGGGGCTTTATCATAACATTGTTTCTATGCGCATGAAGACTACTGGTGGCGCATTCTTTCGCATCTCACGCACGGAGTGAAAGATTGGCTTAGTTGATTCAGTTTTTATCATACATTGTTTCTATGCAGATGCTCTTAGATGTTTGTTATGAAGATCATATGACAAGTAGATGAAGAACCATCGGTGAATATGTTTCACTATTGTTGATCAAGTACTTGTGTGTTACTTGATGTGGTGGTAGTTAACCACCTGATTGTAGTTGTGTACTACAAGAATAGACACATGTGTGTTCTATAAATTGATATTGTACCAATTGTCATAGGAGATTATCCAAATGGATAATAATGATGATGTGCCTCGTGGTGTCGGCCATTGAATGTTATGTTTTGTGCTCAATACCATTGTTGTTCTAATTGCCTTGAAGACCATCGCCAGCTTACACGGAGATGATGATCATTCGTGATGAATGATGAAATGTGATATTTTCCAAACGGAAAATCAGCTCGTAGCTTTTTACTCCAATTTGTATCACCCCCATGGTGAGAGGACTTATTTAGCATCATATTACTCGTATGAAGTATGGTTACTAAAGATGATGCAACCGATAGTAATGGTGATGCTCATGATCCACCATGAAATAATCTAGAGGACTATATTGATGCTATTGGGTAAATGGTATGTTTTGTGGTGCTCAAGTCCATTACCTGTAAATACCTCTCTAGCTAGGAGGGAGTGTTAATATTATGGTAGCTGCGGGAGGTATTTACCTCTACATGTGAACCTAACGAGAATAGAAGACTCTGGGAAGCAAGAGAAACCCTAATGAATTGGATAATAACCCTAGAAGCCTTGTCGGCTCAAGAATATAATTTATATTAGTCTATTAGCCTCCAAGAGATGAAGTCGGCCAGAATTAATAATAATATACTAAACAGACACATACCCAGAAGGAGAAGTCGGCCCCAGTAAACTGGCAGGATCACTATAAATACAGGGCGCCAGTTTTTCATTTGACACATCTCAGAACTGCAGTTTTCCCAGTTGGTGCGCACTGCAGGTGTAGCTGGTGCGCAGGTTTGGAGGAGGGTTACAGGTGTAGCTGCAGCAGCAGGAAGTTTCAGTATTTGGCTTGGATATCTCTTGGATAGGGTTTGGACTATCTGATCATCTTTTTGTGATGCGCTATCCTTGGGGAGAGATGTGCTGCTCTTTGTTTGGCTATCTAGCCTAGGGTTTGCTTCCAGAGGAATTCTCAGGTCAAGGTTAAGGTGCTCGGAGGGAGGCTTCGGCCTGTGGTTGGGAGACGAGGGTATCGTCGTGGTAAAACGAGCACACAATCCTTTATATTCTAACAAGATCAAGTACATGAGATGAAATATCAACCTTGGTTTCATGAGGCCTATCAACTTGGTCGTGGTCGTCACATGGCTCGGATGCGAGATTTTGATCAAAATCAGTGATAAACTAAGGGGATATCTGTATAATTTTAAGAGAAGGATATACAATTTCAATATTATCATGATCATCATTTGCATGCATCAAGTGAAGAAAATTTTGTTTAGCATGTTCAGGAAAGGACAAAAGGTAATTAACTACAAAAAATATAATGTCTTGGAAAAAACCCAATTTCAGGTACTTGTTTTCTCCCATGATGTCTTTTCATACCTCTGTCAAGGGATCTCATCTTCCAGTGGAGGTTCTGAATCACATTTGAAGCTTGAGTGGAGTCGCCAATAAAATCTTCAGGCTACTGAGTCTTTGGATAGTGGAGTCGTCATAAAAATTTTGAATTCTAGATTCTTGAAAATGGAGTCGCCATGTGAATGATATATAGCCTTTCTGTGTCTGAATACTCTTCACCATTAGTACTCAGATCTGAACTTTGTCATTTCTCCTAGGGAATATTTCTCCTTCACTCCCCGACAACGGTATCAGAATGTTAGCACTTTGTAAATCTATTCGGTTGAAAAACAAACGACAGAGGTAATTGTTTCAACCAACTTTAGGTTGGATTTTGACCCTTCCAACCGGAGAGGGCTCTCTCGGGCATATAGTTGTTTGAAATACCCAAAATATTTGGCAATGTGCGTACAGAGGTCAGATTCTGCCATAATGTAAAATTCAAAAGTGGTGAGACGAAACGGAAAAGAAGGGCCATTTGGGCAATGGGGTCAATTCCTGAAAACGTATGAAAAGTTATAAGCTATGTATTCCCAGAGGAAACAAAGGAAAAATAGGTATTATGTTCTAGGGAACATTATAAACAAAAACTAACATATTTGAGATTTTTACCCTGAATGCCACTTGTCTGCATCATCACAAAATTCCCTGAAATATACTTAATTTATCTTGTAATTTATTTCAGGTTTTCAATCTCTTCCTTTAAAGTGCTAAGCCAATCAGGTTGGTTTTCTCCGGTACCTTCAACCATTTCAACTTTAGTCTCCTTCTTTTGTGGCTTGCTTCTTTTACTCTTGCCAGTTTTCATGTGGTGTTTGTCTGCATATCGATTAATGATCAAATCCCTCATGATAGGATTCAATCTGATTTCTTCACCTGACCCTAGTTCATCCGCATATTTTGTGTGGAAATTTGTTGCTAGTATTTTCACAGCGAGCCTTTCTTTTTTCTTAATTGATAGTTCGGTCCTACTATTCGAATTTCCTAGTTTGTTGAAGGTCGCTTGATTTTTCTTCTCCATTTATTCTGGTTCCCCCGCAAATAGGAGCCTATTTCTTTCAGTTGTACAAGAGTTGGACGAATCGTTCGATTTGCGATTATCCCGCTTTGGAATATAACATCAGTTACCCAAAATAGAGTAATCTAACCTGTGTTTTGAGTAATAGTCGCCATCGAGTGCTAATCATAAGTTGTAGACAAAGATCCTTGCAGGAATAACAAATTATCAAGTTCGACCATCAATTTCCAACGATGAGTCTTTAAATTGGTTATTTGGCGGCGCTCACCTGGCATCGCACGGACGAATAGTACCCAAACAAGTGTCTCAAGTTGATTTGACTGGCCATCAACTTTCCCTTTCGACATGTGACCTTTGGATTTAACACGTTGAATGACATTTGACACATGATTTCAGGGAGTGATTGAGTGGTTTCGAGCTCACCTGCTTTTCCCCCTGATATGCATCTGAAGGCGCCACGTGGCCTCAAGATGAAACCATGGTATTCTTATCGGCCCGCTTTCAAAAGATTAACCTTTGCGTTAGTTATCAGCCCCATATGCTCCCTAACCATTGATCTATGGTGCCCATGATCTATGACCTGTCGGATCCCATCAACTTCACCTTTCCACTATACTTAGCCTTGTCCGCTAGATGTGGCCCCATCCTCCAATTTATCGCACTTCTACACCGATTTAGCATCTTGCTAAGCCTCAAGACTTGGATTCCATATAAAAATTGTTACATTGATAACACTACCTACATGAGGGGTTAGGTCCCTAACATGTCCTCCCCCTTTAAAACATCCTTGTCCTCAAGATTGGAGATGAGGAAATTGTTGCAGAATGGTAATTGGTTCCCAAGTGGAATATGTTGGAGTTGTATCTTTCCACTAGACTAACACTTCATTGATGGTGCACTGACGCAGACGATGCTCACGTCGGTCCGAAACTACTTGTGATTGTAACCAAATAGAGCCTTCTTCGTCCAACTCAGGAAGGTTGGTTAGAGTTTGGCACTTAGTTCCAATCACCTTATTTAAGCAGGAAACATGAAAAACATGATGGAGCTTAGAATGATTGGGCAAAGCTAACTGATAGGCCACCTGTCCCACACGCTTGAGAACGATATAAGGACCATAAAATTTGGGCGCTAGTTTCTTACAATGGTCAGCCTTGAGGGAATTCTGCTTATAAGGTTGCATTCAAAGAAACACTTGATCTCCTTCTGCAACTTGACTTTCAGAGAGACCTTGATCTTCCTATTACTTCATGCGATTTTGGGCCATGACCAAATTCTCTTTGAGGGTATGAAGAATGGCCTCTCGAACTGTAAGCGTTTGGTCAATGATCTGGACCTTTGAGACACCTGGCATGTATGACAAAACTGAAGGTTTCTTTTGTCCATATATTGCTTCAAAAGGAGTCATGCAGGTAGTTGTATGGTAAGAAGTGTTGTACCACCATTCAGCTAGTGGTAACCATTGAGGCCACTGATTTTCTGTTCCAATGCAAAACACCTCAAATATTTTTCCAAACACTTGTTGACAACCTTCATTTAACCATCAGTCTGGGGATGATAAGCTATGTTGAGATGCAATTGGGTGCCTTGTAGCTTGAATAGTTCTTGCAAAAATTGTTGGTGAAAGTGGGGTCTCGATTAGAAACAATAGAATGAGGCATGCCATGAAGCTCGAAGACCTAATCTATGAAAAAATGAGCCACGGTGGAGGCTGTAAATGGGTGTTGAAGAGAACATAAATGAGCATACTTGGAAATACTATTAACTTCCACCATAATGACTCATTTATTGCTCAATTTAAAATCCATAGAGATATCCCTCCAAATAGTAGGTGGAATCAAAAGCGGTTGTAGTGTGCCAAGAGCTTTCATTGTTTCTCCCTTGTGTTGACAAACATCACATTCTGCCACAAAATTGTGAACATCTTGTTTCATACTATCCCAAAAAAAAAGAACATTTGACTGAGTCATAGATTTTGGTAAACCCTGAGTGCCCAGCAATGGGTGTAGCATGAAGCTCAGAAAGTACCATGGATTTAATTTTTGATTGTTTACTTAAATACAAATGCCCTTTGTAGTGAATCTCATCATTGTGCCAATAGTACCCTGGGAAAACTGGAGAATTGGCCTGCAATTGTTGTATCAGATTCGAAATTTTGGGATTGTGTAGCCATTCCTAGCAAACAGCATGGAGCCAATATGGTACAATGAAGGAGAGGGAAAAAAGGGACCCTTCATCTTCATATTTTCTGGAAAGTGCTCAGCAACCACATTGTCTTTTCCTTTCTTGTAAATGATCTCATAATCATATCCAAAGAGCTTAGTCACCCATTTTTGTTTCTTTGGGGAGGAAGGGCATTGTTCCATAAAATACTTGAGGCTTTGATGATATGTCTTAATTTGGAAGTGTTTCCCTAATAGATAAGGGCGCCAAAGATCCACTACATGCAGAATAGCCAACATCTCCTTTTCATAGATTGATTTGCCCAAATTTTTCTATGACAGTTGTTTGCTAGTAAAGGCCAAAGGTCGACCCTCTTGCATAAGGTGTGTTCCAATTCCTCTCCTGGAAGCATCACATTCTAGGACAAAGGTCTTTGTGAAATCAAGAAGGGTTAGGACTGGAGTGGTGCACATGGTTGCCTTCAAGGTTTGAAAGGCTTGAGCAACTACGGGAGTCCAAGTGAAATAATTCTTTTTAAGGAGATCAGTGAGAGGTGTCACAATATTTCCATAATTCTTAACAAATTTGCGATAATAACCTGTTAAACCAAGAAATCCACACAATCTTTTGAGAGTCTTTGGGTGAGGCCAATCCTACATAGCTTCAATCTTTTTAGGATCCACCCTAACACTGGCCTTGCCAACAAGATGACCCAAGTACCCAACTTCTGAGGCGCTAAAAGAACATTTAGATTGTTTGAGGAAAAGTTGGTATTGAGAGAGTAGATGGAGAACTCGATCCACATGAGAAATATA
The DNA here is from genome assembly GCA_010110895.2 of Picea sitchensis. NCBI lineage: Eukaryota > Viridiplantae > Streptophyta > Pinopsida > Pinales > Pinaceae > Picea > Picea sitchensis. The sequence goes on along the minus strand of SNQJ01S0029343.1, from coordinate 67,718 downwards.
GGTTGTCCAGGTTTTACTATATATGAGGATATCATCAAAGAAAAATAAGACAAACGGATGAAGAAAAGGATGGAAGACATGATTCATGAGGCTTTGGAAAGTGGAGGGAGAATTACACAAACCAAAGGGCATGACCAAAAACTCGTAGTGGCCTTCATGAGTTAGAAATGAAATCTTAGGAATATATGCCTCATTCATACATATTTGGTGGTAGCCAGAATGAAGACCAAGTTTAGTAAAGAACTAAGCACCACTCAATTCATCCAAGAGGTCATCAATGACAGGAATGGGAAATTTGTCTTTACTGGTGAGTTTGTTGAGGGCACGGAAGTTGGGACACATGCGCCAAGAACCTTCTTTCTTAAGGACCATGACCATAAGAGAAGAGTAGGGGCTCATACTAGGATGGATAACACCTGCATTGAGCAACTCTTGAACAATTTCTCAATTTCATTTTTTTTGGAAAAGGGATGATGATAGGGATGAATATTGGGAGGAAGGTTGTCGGGGACAAGGGGAATGGAATGATCATGAAGACAACAGGAAGGAGGGAGTCCCTGGGGAGTGGAAAAAATAACTTGATGTTTGGAGAGGATGGATTGGAGGTCCTGTGACATGGAGGGTGTCTCAGTGGCTTGAATGCCATGGAGTTGTGCAATAATTCCAGAATGACCTTTTTTGAGTAGATTTTCCATGTGATGGGAACTGATGATCTCTGGGGAACCGGCAGTGATGCCTTGTAACTTACATTATTGGCCCTCCTGGTGAAATTTCATGGTTAATTCCTTAAAATCCATGAGAATGGGACCCAAAGTCCTTATCCATTCTGTGCCAACACAATGTCACAACCACCCATGTTGATAGCAAATATATGAGATTTCATGTGGTACTGACAAATTTGGAGATGCACATTTTCACAACACCCTCCACATTTCATGGACCCACCATTAGAAATCATGATTTGAAAATTATTGACGGAGTGGATATAGCAGTTAGTTTCTTGGGAAATTTGGTGATGAATAAAATTATGGGTGCTTCCACTATCGACAAGAATGATGACTTTCTGATGCTTAATGCAACCAATCAGCTCAAGGGTTTGGGCAGCAGAGAATCCAGTGAGAGCATTCAGGGAGATGACCAGTTCAAATTCGAGAGGGTCAGAGGGAGGGTTCATGTTTGTGGGTTCAGGGGACACAGCCACAAGGAGAGCCTCAACATCGTCTTCTGAAACATCTTCTGAGATGGCCATAAAAATATTGTGTTCCTTACACTTGTGCCCAGGAAAATATTTGTCATCACAATCATAATAAAGGCCTTTGAGTTGACATTCAGCCATTTCTTCCCTGGTCAATTTCTGGATCTTTAGTGGAGTAGAAGGAGGAGTGGGAGTTATTGGTTTAGCGTGAGAATAAAGGAGGGTTTGCGGGTTTGAGAAGAGACAACCTATTATGCTTCCTTAGCTCTTTTAGTAGCTTCCACCCAACTTTAAGGCTGAGCCATGAGGACATGGGCATGAATCTCATACTCAAGGCCACTGATAAAACATTCTTGAAAAAAAAGCATCAGACATGCCCTTTGTACAGAAATCCAATCACTCAAAAGAGGCTATAAAGTCTTCCACTGTACCATATTGTTTCAACTTTGTCAAATGGCCTAAATGGTTGGTGTCAGTGTCAAAGCATTCATAAAGCTCTGCCACAAATTGTGTCTGAGCCACATACTCTTGGTGGGCAGTTTTTCTCCATTGCCACCATTGCCACCATTGACAACATTCTTGATCTACATGGAGAACACCATATCAGAGTTTGGCCAACTCATTTTTAATCCCATACAAAGAGAAATAATGTTCCATTTGAGTTACCTAGCCAGTGGGATCCGAGCCATCAAATTTGGTCACATCCACGCGTGGAAGGCACAAGTCACTAAAAGTGATGGGGCTGAAAATTCTGGGAATAAGAGGAAGTTTTACCTTCAGGTTGCAAAGGTGGGTCAGAGGAGGAAAGATCTGCAGGGATATGAAGCTTGGGGAAGATCATCGTAGTGAAGGAGGAAAGCTGGGTATTGAAGGATTCAAGTTGGGTGGCGAGATCCTATTTGATGTCCTCCATTTTGGCATCGATGGAGGAATGCATTTTTTTATTGATGGTTGTAACATTGGCACTAAGTTGTCTCACTTCTTGTTGGGTCTCTATGAAATTAGAGTACAAGGAATTGAAGCAAGCTTCCAATTCTTGGCTATAGGTCTGGGCCATGATGAAGAGGGAAAACGACAAGGGATGAGTTATGTGTGAAGTGTATCACAACGATCAGGGTGACGAGGGGAATCCAATGGGGTAATGTCCAAATAAGGGTGTTGGAAGGGGGTCAGGTCCATGAGAAAAAAATTGTTGAAAAATGATAGGTATGACTACGATAAGGATGAAGAACGGAATCCAACAGGATAGGTCTCAAGTAATGGTGCCAACAGGATCAAGAATATTGCAGTGACGAAATGCCCAAATTCTTAACAGGAAGAAATGTGTAGTAATTTCGCAACTCGAATGCAGGAGACACAGTTGCGCGGCAAAAAATATTGTATGTTTTGTGTTTGTCTCTGCCCCAAGGGTTAGGGTATTGAAGGGTTCTACATACAATGGTTTCCCATGTGCTATAGCTCTTTGATATAAATGCGGGGTCCAACAGCAGTACTCGGCCCAATATCTCAGGGGACCAACTAAGGAGGCTAGACCATGCCCTTAGCCATACTACCTGACTACCCAGGTACTAGAGAGTATCCTCCTGAGTGTTTTTCTCGGTGGCACTATAGCAGTCAGGTGGTCTATCAGTTTATCTATAGAGGGATTCAGGAGATCTAGGCCCATCCATATACAGGTGTTTTTTGATGTTCTACCACTCGAAGGGGTACCAACAGGGGTTACAAGGGTGGCCAACAGATGTTCTCTTAAGTACCACTTGTATTTCTTGGGTGTATGAATCCCCGACCACAAGTTTATGAGCATAACGACAGATATTTGTAGCTTTAAGACATTGGAATATGTCTCTACCCTAAAAAAAAATTAACCCACAACTTTCTACCGAGGAAGGTGCTCTAATACCACTTGTAGTATTCTAGATATAAAATAGTATGCAGAATAGAAATAATTAGCTATAAATGCCAGAGAAACAATGATATAACCAGAACAATACCATAATAATACCAGAATAACACCAGAAAGAGCACTTTGATTACTGAGAGTAATGTTCACTTGCCTCTTCGAGGGGGCAACCTACAACACAGCAGAGCTCTATTACAATAATATCTAAGCCAAAGCTTCTCATACCCTCTACTTTTATTTATACTAAACATGTCAATCCAAAAGAACAATCTAGAGGAACATCCTTGTAGAAGCAGAAGCTTCTATTAGGTCTTCTTACATTTGACGTATTCTTCCTTATTGCTAGTCCTTATTAATATTGGCCTTTATTACATGGAAATATATTATTCTACCTACGTGAGGGGTTAGGTACCTAACAAATTCTAGTTGTATGTGAAGAGGGTCTACCTAATGACGAAATTGATGTAGTATTTGTTTTCAAAAACATTTGGAATGTGAATATCCAAGTTGATGGTGTTAACAATGGTATTGGTAGGGAGTCAAGACAAACATTCTTAGCAAAACTCTGGTCCATTGTGGGATCCCACATTTGTTCATGAGTGGTGTTGTTATATAGTTTGTTATCAAAGGAGAAGAATTTGTTCACCGGTTTTTAAAAACAACTATCAATAATTTGCCATAATGCCCTTCCCTTCAATAATTGCTTACAGATCATGACATCAGGTGGGGTATTTCTTGAATCTTTGAACTGCAGGTTTTCTTCAAACTTCCTTTTTAGCTTTTGCGATATTCAAAACCTTGAAATATTTGAAGGGATCTAGAGAACCCATCACAATTAGGGAAGAGTCGATGAAAGATATGTTTTGGATATTTTTATGTTGAATTGTATCCCTGAGACAAAATATTCAGTCAATTTGCAAGTTTGACCGACCAAGGGAGAGGTTTTCTCATATTTAAATGTGAATATTGATACGAATCAACTAGTCTCGGGACAAAACCAACTGACATTTGCAATCTGTGAGCTTGTTATTATTTTTCTCGACGTTCCTTTTGAGTCGATAGGCATGGAAGTCGTATGATGCTTGCAGTTTAGGGAGGAGGCATAGAAGATGAAGCAGGTGAATGAGAATGGAAACATGGTCATGTATGGGAAAAAGGGTCTAATGGTGCCTTGGAGAACATGTGGCATGTGAAAACTAGTGACTTGTATGAATAGGGGACAAGCTGGTTTGACTAATAGATTAGGACATATGGAAATGTTCTATATGTCGTCGATAAATGATGAAAACTTTAGAAAGACCACACCCTTAAAAGAATGCCTTCAACATAATTAAGAGATTCATCATAGTTTTACTCGCATAATGTTTAACTTGATCATTAAAAAAGATATAACTAAATTATAAAGTTAAATAAGTTGTGAGGATAAATATTGCCTTGTTTAAATGTGAATTTTCTCTAGTAAATGAGAAAGATAACTAGAATGTAATGGTTTTTTTATGCATGATATTTTTGGAGAAACATTGTGTAGGAAGTTTTGAAACGTCTAATGTTTCAAGTGGACACTCCACCCATTATCAGGGACTAGAAGTTATAAGATGTTAGAATAGAGTGGCGATGAAAAGTATTTAAGGGAGAAGATTAGAAGAATATCATTAAGGAGAAAGAAGAGAAATTTAGTAAAATAATGAAGAAGTTGTTATTTTAAAAACGTAATTAAGAATAAAATATCTAAATTAGAATATTAAAATAATATATTGGAATAAAATGATCGTTGAGGTGAAAATAGGAATATGATGTAGAAAATAGTAAAGGTTTCAATGATTAAAATGATGTACTAAAGAGATGAAAGTAATCAAAAGAGTTGTAAGGTAAGAAGGAAATGATGAAATTAAAGGATTATTTTTGGAAGTGTAGCATACCTGGAAAGGAATGAAAGGAATAAAATATATATAATTAGAAAGATTAGAATTAAGATTTTAAGTTTGGATATTAAATTATCGTAATAGAGTAAAATAAATGAGGAGGTGAAAATCAAAATGTTAGGAAGGAATTTAATAAAGAAGAGTGATAATGAAAATATGAAACTA
>SNQJ01S0029343.1:41924-56003 GCA_010110895.2 Picea sitchensis | reverse complement strand
AAAATAACCTCGGGAAATGTGTCTCATTTTATGCCTCATTTTTTGTGTTGCCTCAATTTTCGAGTCCATTATTGGGCAATTTTTTGGCACATGGTTTTTGCTGATGGTTTTCTATTTCTGATTAAGGAATTAGGGTTGTTGACTAATCCAGATCATTGGGTTAGGGTTTTGGATGTCGCTGGCTCCTATATGTATATTGTATTGTAAACAATGTATGACAATGAATGAATATAGAATATGTTGGTTTTCTCGTTTTGGGTTTCCAGGGGAAAAATATCTGCGTAATGTGTGTATTTTCCATTGTATATTTTATGTTATTTTATTAAAAAAAACATGGAGTAAAATATTGTACATGTTAAAATCTACATTTGGTATCAGAGATTTGTTGGCTTCAAGGGGACACCTTTGTATTCAAGGGTTTGTCTTGGGACTGTGATAAGCCTTTTTATAGTGGGAGATATGTTGGTATTAATTTTCCAGGTGAAAAGAAATGGTGAGCAGTTTGAAAATGGAGATCGAGAATTTTAATCGGCAAAGTTTTGAGTTGTGGAAGCTAAGGATGGAATACATGTTGGTGGACAAAGATCAATGGGTCACGGTAGATCCAGGTTCTGCACCTATAGGAACTTCCGCTGATGACTGGAAAAAGTTGGATAGGAAGGTGAAGAGCACAATCTGAATGTGTCTCATATTTAGTATTATTGTATGTGTTAGAGGAAGCCACAACCAAAGATTTATGGGATAAGTTGGGGAAGTTGTATCAGTCTAAGTCCCTAGTAAATAAACTATTCCTAAGAAAGAAGATGTCTAACTTGATTATAAGAGATGGAGACTCTGTAGTAGAGAATTTGAATGCCTTCAATACTGTGGTAAGTCAGTTAGTATCTGTTGAGATTAAAATTTCAGATGAAGATAAGTGTATCGGTTTACTGTGCTCTTTATCGGACTAATGGGATAGTCTAGGTGTGGCCATATGTAGTAATAAATTGCCTAGAAGTTTGATGAAGTGGTATCATCCTTGTTGTCGGAGGATATGAGAAGGAAGAACATGGAAGGGCAAAGCATAGATGAATTATTTGCAAGAGCACGCTCCCGGGAAAGAAATAGATCTAAGTCCTCAAGTGGGAGATCTAAGACTCCCGAAAATTTTGTAAAGGTATGTTGGATATGTGGAAAAGAAGGGCACTACAAGAAGAAGTGAAGATCCAAAGTTGAGAAAAAGAAGGGATCTAGAGAATCTCCTTCTATAGAAGAAAAGAACTCCAACAAAGAAGGAGGGGATGTGTACTTGGCTTCTTCAAGCACACATGCAGATCATGAGGCATGGTTGGTTGACTCAGGTGCATCCTTTCATATTACTCCCCACAAGGATTTGTTCTGTGAATATGAAAGGTATGATGGAGGTAATGTTTTCCTAGGTGATGGCTCGACAACCAAAATCATAGGTCGAGGAAAAGTCAAGTTGAGGCTCATAGAGGGAAGGATTAGAACACTACCTGGTATTCTACACATCCCAGGATTGGCCAAAAATTTGATTTATGTAAGCAAAATGGACGATGCAGGGGTAAAAATAATATTTGAAAAGGAAGCCTGCAAGATGCTTTGAGGAAAAATGGTGATGTTGAAGGGAGTTCGGTTTGAAACTTTGTATAAGCTGCAAGGAAGCACTATTAGTGATGGGTGTAATAGTTCCATTGTTCCTGATATTGGATTTGAAGAAGAAAGATCTCCTACAGTCTCTAGAGAAAATTTATGATGTGGCATCAAAAACTAGAGCATATCGGAGAGAAGGGTCTTCGACTACTACACGGTAAAGGTATGGTTGAAGGTATGTCTAACTACTCTCTGGATTTTAATTTTTGTGAACATTGTGTATATGGGAAGCATAATTAGGTAAGATTCTCCTCTGGTGCAATGAGGGCAGAAGGAATTTTACAACTAGCTCACAATGATGTGTTTGGACCTATGTTGGTTCCATCATTTGGAAAATCTATGTACTATGTCTCATTTATAGATGACTTCTCGAGGAACACTTGGATATATTTCCTCAAGAAGAAATCTGAATTCTTTGATAGGTTTAAAGAGTTTAAGGATCTTGTTGAAAATCAAATAGAGAAAATAATTAAGGTGCTAAGGACAGATAATGGAGGAGAGTTCTGCGGGAATGAATTTGATGAATTCTGTAAGAAGTGCAGTATAGAAAGGCAGAAGACTAATCCATATACACCTCAGCAGAATGGAGTTGCAGAAAGGATGAACGAGACATTGATGGAAAAAGCAAGGTGCATGCTCAGTGGTGTCGGGTTAGGAAAAGAATTCTTGGCAGAGGCAGTGGGTATTGCATGTTACCTGGTCAACAAATCACCTTTATAACCTCTGGATGACAAGACTCCACAATAGGTATGGACTGGTAATAAACCTTCTCTCACACATCTCAAGGTATTTGGTTGTGAGGCATATGTTCATGTTCCAAAGGAAAACATGAGTAAGCTAGATAAGAAGGTTGAAAAGTGTATTTTAATTGGGTATAAAGATTGTCTCAAAGGTTATAATATTTGGAACCTAGAAACTAAGAAGGTTGTGTATAGCTGAGATGTGGTATTTAGAGAAATGAAGGATGTTGTTAAACAAGAAGTCCTACCAAGTAAGGAAGAGCCAGAGAAAATAGAGTTTGATTTAAAGGATGATGAATCAAACCCTATAGAAGAACAAGAATCAGAAGAAGAAGATCCTCATACTTCAGTATTTTTTTTTCCTCAGAAAAAAGCATAATTTTATTTCTTAAAAGAGATAAAATTACATTTTGTAGGTGCTTCCGAAGAACAACACACCAACTGTGTGTGGATTGTCTGAGAATATAGAAGGACCACAAACCATCACAAAAAATGGTCATTGAGAGAAAGTGGATTTTGTGAGGCCAAATTAACATGCCTACCAGTGTATCTAAAAATACCTCACCCAGAACAAGGTGGAATACTACTATCAAAAAATTTACTTGATACATACAAAGCTAGATAAAAAAAAACTCAGATCAAAGATGATTTATATGCACACTCAAAAGGTGCCCAAAATTGTTTCCTTGTGTCCTTTCAATTGTGTTGTTGCTGAAAAGTTTAAGTTGTAAGTGTTGTACAAAAAAGAGAAAATCATCCATGAAGAAGCCAAAAAAGTTGTGTACAAAAAGGTCCCACAAAGTATAGTCTAAACAGTGTTGATCAATCTTGTTGTATGTGGTTTGGTTCTTCAATCCTGTATATCTCCTTGTTCCTCTATAAACAGGCGATGAAAAAAAGCATTTGTGTCTTCCCCTTTTTTTTTGTTATGTGCCATTGGCCAAGAGAGAGAAGCAATCCAAATTTGGAAAAAGAATAGGTTACCATGTTCATGTATCTGTATACATGAGAGATAACCAAAGTATCAAAAGTGTCCATCAAACGATAAAATTCCTCCAATATAGGGCAAAGAAATATATTGTGACAAGTTTGGTGCTTTCTTACCCAATTAATGACATTCATAGAGTCACCAAAAATGTGTATTTGTTGGATTCCCTTTTCTCTAGAAAATAGGAGTAGAAGCTTCAACGCCAATAGTTCAGCATATTTGTTTGTCCCTTTGTCCAACCCCATTTTTAAATGAAAGTAATGGTTTTCTGATAAATGTATAACAGCTCCTCCCCCACAGTTTGAGTTCTGAGAGGCTCTGTCGAAGTAATCCCAGGGTTTTGTAAAGTCTATATCCTCTTGTTGTCTTACCCGCAAGGTTGGAGCTTCTTTGGTTCGGGGGAAGTGTAACGGGATTGATAACCTTTGAGCTGCGATCACTTCTGGTATAGAGGCTTTCTCTTTAAATATCTATATTTTTCTTACTAGCCAGATTCACCAATTGATTAAGAGAGGAAGTGATTTTATCTTTTTATTTCTAAGGTCATAGGACCAGTTTTTCCAAGCCAGCTCCAAAGTGTCTCCAGTCCATATGTATCTATGCCTGAGGCTTGAGGAAAATTTTGTCCAAAATTTCTTGGAGAAAGGACAGCATATGAGTATATGGAAAGTGGATTCATTTGCATTTTTACAAAGTGAGGATCTACCCAGTCCTTCTATCTGATGCCTGCTCAAATTATCCCATGTTGGGATTCGATTATTTAATGTTGCCCACATATAATTTTTGGCTTTTTGGGGACATTTCAGCTTCCAAAGGCCCTTCCACCACCATTTGGGATTTTGTTGAATTGGGTCTATATTCAGAGCTATGTATCCAGATTTTGGAGTATAGTATCCTAGGGGGTCCTTTTGCCAAGCTAAATCATCTTCCCTATCTGTGAGTCTTATATATCCTCTTCTGAGTGCTAAAATATAACTTCTCAGTAAGTCTGCATAAACCCCGTCTAAACATAGTGATATAAAACTTATCCATCTTTGATTCCATATATTAGTTGAGTGGGGATCATCTAGATGAGATAGGAAGAAGATACCATGTATGTGAAGTTGATCGATTAGTTATTTTTGAAGACTATGTGAATTCCTACAATCGATCCAAGGATTGACTCCAATACGAAGATGATTTCCTTTACCAACCCTCCAAGCAAGACTCTCCCCAACCACTGAGAATGAGGAAATCATCGCTTTCCAAATAATCGACCATTGAGATGCAGGTTTGTTTGGAGTTCTGATCCAATATTCTACTGAATCTAGGGAGATGTATTTTTCTGTGACTACATGTGTCCACAGACTGGAAACTGAAATGAGACACAAACATACGTTTGCCGCAAGGGCCTTGGAAAACAAGAAAATACTTTTGAGCCCCCATCCTCCCAATGCTTTTGGAATCACAATAATTTCCCATTTTGCCCAAGGTTGGGTATACTTATCCCCTAATCCAAACCAAATAAACCGAGAATAAGTCCTTCTAATTTTTTCTAGCACCCCTTTTGGAATCCACGCCAGTGACATCAAATAAACTGGTATGGCTTCCAGAACAGATTTGGTCAGAGTGAGTCTGCTTGCTCTATATAACCACCTAAAACTCCATCCATTCAACCTTTTCTCATGTTTTGTTAACATCCATTTCGAGTCTTCTTTCCTGTATTTGTTCGGCTTCAACTGAAACCCTAAGTATTTTAGACCTTCTAAAATGTCCTGAATTGTGAAAGGAAATAGCCTCTGATAGACCGTCGCTTTCTTTTTTTCCATTTTGGAGGTAGTGATGGTAGATTTTTGGGAGTTTATTTGCATCATTGTAGCCAAGTGGAAGAGATTTAAAATGTTAGCTAGAATTTATGCATCGCATACCCGACCATTACAGAAAATGAGAACATCATCCACGAACAATTGATGTGTGATCCTCTTCCCGGGTGCAACTTGAATTCCTTGGAAATTCCCTGCTCTGGTTGTTGTATCTATGGACTTACTCAGTCCTTTAGCTACCAAAAAAAAAAGGAGTGGGCATATTGGGCAGCCTTGATGCAGACCCCTTTCTAAAATGAAAAGAGGATAATTTTCCCCATTGATAAGGACTGCAAATGAGACCAAAGATATGCATGTCATCGCCCATTTTATGAAGGGGACTTCAAATCTGAGATGTGTACGAAGAAGTCGAATATAAGCCCAGCTCACTCTATCATATGCTTTTGATAGTTCAATATTTAGGATTTCCCCCTTTGTTCTTGTATTATTTAGGCTATGTAGTCCCTCTTGTGCTACCCCTATTGCTTCATGTATCTGGCAGCCTTATAAAAACCCGAACTATTCTTTGGATATGGCCTCCGATAAAAAAAAGGCTTTAGCCGACGACCTATGATTTTGGCAATAATTTTGTAAATACAATTACACAAAGAGATTGACCTAAAATCATCAAAATATTGAGGATCATTTACCTTAGGAATGAGAGCTATAAAATTTGAATTGAAGGGACTGTGAATTATGACATTGGTACGAGATTCCTCAATGACTTTTAATAGATCTTCTCTGATTAGATCAAAGAAACCCATGTAGAATTCCATTGTCCATCCATCTGGACCATGACTTTTATCCTTCTGGAAGATAAGAAGTGTTTCTTTTAACTCTGCTTCAGTGACTTCAACAAACAAATCCTAGTTCCCTTGTTCATCCACGAAGCTTGGAAGGTATAGTGCCACCTTTATAATCTCTGCAATGTTGAATCTCTTGTCCTCTTTGAATAAGGTCTGAAAATGGATTTTACCCAAGCTAGCAAGGACTTCAAAGGAAGCGACAGATCTACCCTCTTGATCCTTTAAGCTCCAAATAGTTTTTTCTGCTCTCCTCCCCTTAGCATAGGCTTGAAATAATTTTGTATTCTCATCTCCATTCTCAAGCCAGATAGCTCTGCTTTTTAGCCTCCAAGTTTCTTCTTGATCCACCAACAGAAGTCTGTGCCTGGCTTCAAGCCTTTTCAGATTGTCTCGAGCTGAGATTTTGATGAAACCTGCATCAGAATATTCTAATATCAGCCTCATTTGTTCCTCTATACTTTAGAGCTCATGATCCTATGATTTTTGTTTTGTTTTTGCCCAAGGAATAACTAGTTCTTTTATTCTTTTGAGGTTTGCCGCAAATTGAATACCCGTCAGATTACCCTCTGAATCCCTTATGTCAATCCAATTGGACTTGACCAATTGTTGAAAACTCTCATCTTTCAACCAATAAGAGTTGAATTTAAATGGGGTTACAGGATTTTGAGGACCTCCCTCCATTTCGAACCAAACTGGAGAATGGTCTTATTCGCCTCCACTTCCAATCCATTGACGAAATTGGAATGGAGGCATCACTAAAGGTTTAGAAATCAGAAAATGATCCAACCTTTTTGCTATACGATCCTCCCCTACCCTCATATTCATCCATGTGGGTAATATATTTAGTGGAGCTATATCAATGAGGTCGTTGGAAGACAATAGGTGACTGAAGAATGTTGCTTGGTTTTCAGGGTGGGATGAGGGTCCCCAACTTTCAGCTTCCCCTAGAGAGAAATTTAGGTCTCCCCATAAGATTAGAAGATCATTTTGTAAGAGGTATTTACCAAGCAGAGTTTCCCAAAAAGATATTTGGTATGTATGAGGGCCATAAACATTGATTATTTTGATCACCTTTCCAATACCTTCCACCAAAAAATCACCCCCTAGACCGGAGTCAAAAGCCTGGGAGTTTAATATTTTGATACATCTAGATCTCCATCCAATGAGTAAGACTCTCGGCCTACCTCTAGCATCCAAACACCGAAAAAACCAGCCCAGGAAGAGGGCATTTAGAATCTTGGTAGCCATGGATTCATTTGCTAAAGTTTCTTGAAAAAGAACTACATCAGGCTGGTGTATAATTACCAACCACTTTAGTGCGGATTTTTTTCGGGACTCGCCAAACCCCTGCAATTGAAAGTGAGAAGTTTCATGGGGGAACCCCTACTAGGGATTTTGTTGCTCTAAGAACCCCTATAATTGACTTTTTCCACCCTAAAGCAATGTCGACCAGTGCTCGGGATTGTGCCTCGGAGAGGTGTGAGTTTCTACCTCGTCCCTTTTTTGTTTTCAGAATCTCTGGATTTGGGCCCAGACCTCTATAGTCTGCAGTGGGAATCGAGATTGTTTTTTTATCATGTTGAAAATGAATGGTTGAGTCCTCAGACTCCTCAGAAGAAGAATCTGCAGATGACCGGGAAACTGGGGATCCGGGCAGAGAGTCCAGACAGAGACAAGAGTTGGCCAAGGATGGAAAGGAAGATTACGGGGGCTTGGGAAGAGGAATTAGAGCCGAATTGTTTGGAAAGGGTAGATTATGAAGTGAGTAACAACAATCCATCAAAGATAAATTAAATGCTTTAGAAAAACCATTTACTGGTCGGGAGATAGTAAGGCACATACCCAATAGGTTGTCGATAAAAAACTGTCGAACGGCCTCCGGGCATACTTCTGAAATCGCCACATCTCTCACAATTGGGACTAAAGTTGTTGCATCGCCCTCCTATATTGTCGACTCTTCAACCTCCAAGATTCAAGACACAACTGGGGCACAAGGCGGAGTACCCACCAAAGTCGACCCCAAAGAGGGAGAGTTGACACCCAAATTCTCCAAGCACCCCTGATCAGATATGATCTCCGAAGTAGACCGATTGTTCTTGCAACCCCTCATAGAGGACTTGCAATCCTTAACAATATTCCCATACTCATGGCACCTCCTACAATGAAAGGGAACCCCTTCATAATCGAAGATTTGTAACCTAGTCCATCCCAAGTCTGTCAAGTTAAGGAATTCCCTAAGCCCTTCTCTGATGTTTAGTAGAACCAAAATCATTGCAACCGACATCTCCCCAGATTCTAAGAATCCCATATCAGTAGCTAGAAACTCCCCTAGGAAATTCCCAATTTCTCAGAAGCATTTTTCATTCCAAAGGTGTGGGGGAAGGCTTGAAATTTGAACCCATATTGGGATGGAGTCCATCCTTTCACTTGCAGCATCGAAGGTAGGGTCCCAAAGCTTCACTGGGATCGATGAAGAGTCTATGGACCAAATTTTTTGGAGAACGGTCATAGACTGTGATTATTACAAAAAAATAAGCATGAACCAACCTATGGACAAGAGATTGATTCTAGGACGAGGGTTGTATGACGCACCCCAATTTTTCACGGCCCAGGCCTTAAGAGTCTTCTCATTGAATTGGAAACCATATGCTTTCCCTAATAAATTTTATCTACCATCTCGTCCACCCCGGAGAGAGTTAGATCATCACCAAGGATGAAATTAGGGTTTTCCTTGGAAAATCCAATGCACTTATTCTATTTCCTTTGCCTTGACTCTGGAACTCCTGCAAAAACTTGGTCCTGATTCAAACGTGTGTTGGTTCTCGGCTCCCCACCAAAAACTGAGATCCACTCTCTGGAATTTGAGGGTCATAAGTTTGCAACAATAAACCCTTCCACTAACTCCTTTGATTGATCCAAGAAGTAAGCTTGATCCGCATAAGGGTAGAACAAGTATGGAGCTGGACCTTGTTCCAAAGAAGCCCAATTTACAAGCCCTAGAGTCAAGTCCACTAGACCTTCACCTGGAAATACCTCAGAAAAAACCTCTTTTCCCCTCGAATTTGTTGAAGGGCACACAGTCACAGTTGGATCTGGGAACATCCAAGAGAGGTTAGTCATGGTCGAAGAAAGGGAGAAACCACATTGAATGGTGGGAAAGGATCCTTCAAAAAGTAGGGGAGTCGAACCGCACCAGGAAACTAAGCAAGGAAGAGGATTGTTGATTACAGAACTACCTATCGATGACACCACACCCGATCTATCAACTCCACCAATGAGCTTCCAAATCTTGCCTAGGGTAAAGACCGGAAACCCCTGAAAACTGAGAAAAGAAATCGCCTCGCACTTCTGATGGAATCTCCTTCACCAACTGGAACATGAGGGGGTAAGTGGGGTTTCCTACTATCCCCATCTAGGGTAACAGTTCATCTGGATTGTTCGAATAATCCACCATGTCATCGTAGTTTTCCATATGGGAGAATCCATGTCTCTGCAGAATTACCCGAAAATCTCCTACCCACCTGAACGCTTGTGAAACCATCTATCGAGAACTCTTCAATCAACAATAATCAGTGTTCCAGAACAAAATACCACCTCCTCATACTCCATTATTGAGGAGATCAGTTTGAGAAAGAAAATTACTGGAAATATATACACCATCTAATTTCTATTCAAATTTTTCTTTGTCTATTACTGATGATGATCCTATAACTATCAAGGAGGCCGTGGATTTAGAGGATGGAAAACTCTGGAAAAAGGCCATGGATGAAGAAATGGCAGCCTTGGATAAGAATGAGGCTTGGGATCTAGTGGAGTTATCGATTGGAAGAAACCCAATTGGCAACAAATGGGTATTTAAAAAGAAGTTGAATGCAAAAGGCAAAGTGGAGAAATACAAAGCTTGATTAGTAGCAAAGTGTTATTCCCAGGTTGAGTGAATTGATTTTGGTGAGATTTTTTCTCCTCTTGCCAAGTTAACTTCTATAAGATTTATGTTATATGTTGTTGTTGCATTTGATTTTGAAGTAGAATAGATATATGTGAAGACGTCATTCCTACATGGGGATCTGGAAGAAGAAGCACCCCTGAGAAAATGTTTTTGCCTCGGGAAAAGTGTTTCATTTTTTGCCTCATTTTTCTTGTTGCCTCAATTTCCGTGTCCATTATTGGGCGATTTTTCGACACATGGTTTTTGTCGATGGTTTTCTATTTCCAGTTAAGGAATTAAGGTTGTTAACTAATTTAGGTCATTGGTTTAGGGTTTCGTATGCCACTGGCTCCTATATGTATGTTGTATTGTAAACAATGAATGACAATGAATGAATATAGAATATGTTGGTTTTCCCGTTTTGGATTTCCAGGGGAAAAATCTATGTCTAATGTGTGTATTTTGCATTGTATATTTTATGTTCTTTTATTGAAAATCTATTTGTAGTAAAATATTGTACAAGGTTAAAATCTACATTTGGTATCAGAGCTTTGTTGGCTTTCGGGGGATACCTTTGTGGTCAACGGTTTGGCTCGGGACTGTGATAAGCCTTATTACAGTGTGAGATCTGTGGTATTGATATTTCAGGTGAAAAGAAATTTCGAGTAGATAAAAAATGGAGATCGAGAAGTTTAATGGGAAAAAAATTTCGTTGTGGAAGCTCAAGATGGAAGATATGTTGTTGGACAGAGATCAGTGGATTGCGGTAGATCAGTGGATTGTGGTAATCTGTCTCATTTATAGATGACTTCTCAAGGAATACTTGGACATATTTCCTCAGGAGGAAATCCAAAGTCTTTTACAAGTTTAAAGAGTTTAAGGCTCTTGTTGAGAATCAAACTGAGAAAATAATTAAGGTGTTGAGGACAGATAATGTCGAAGAGTTATGCGGGAATGAATTTGAAAAATTATGTAAGAAGAATTTGGGAATAGAGTTTGATTTAAAGGATGATGAATCAGACTCTACAAAAGAACAAGAATCAGAAGAAGAATATCCTCATACTCCAGTATTGAGGAGATCGGTTCGAGAAAGAAGGCTATCGGAAAGGTATACTCCATATGATTCTTGTTCAATTTTTTCTTTGTTTATTACCGATGATAATCCTAGAACTATCAGGGAGATAAAGGATTCAGAGGATGGAAAAATCTGGAAACAAGCCATGGATGAAGAAATGGTAGCCTTGGCTAAGAATGAGGCTTGAGATCTAGTGGAATTGTCGACTGGAAGAAATCACATTGGTAACAAATGGGTATATAAAAAAATGCAGAATGCAGAAGGAAAAGTGGAAAAATACAAAGCTCGGTTAGTAGCAAAGGGTTATTCTTAGGTTGAGGAAATTGATTTTGGTGAGATTTTTTCTCTTGTTGCCAAGTTAACTTCTATTAAATTATGTTATTTGTTGCTGCTGCATTTTATTTTGAAGTAGAATAGATTGATGTGAAGACAACATTCCTACATGGGGATCTGGAAGAAGAAGCACCCCCGAGAAAAAAAAATTGCCTCGAGAAATGTGTTGTATTTTTTACCTCATTTTTTATGTCGCCTTGATTTTCGTGTCCATTATTGGGTGATTTTTTGGCACACGGTTTTTGTCGATGGTTTTCTATTTATGGTTAAGTAATTAGGTTTATTGACTAATCCAGGTCATTGGTTTAGGGTTTTGGATGTCGTTGGCTTCTATATGTATTTTGTATTGTAAACAATGTATGACAATGAATGAATATAGAATGTGTTGGCTTTCCCGTTTTGGGTTTCCACAGGAAAAATCTTTGTGTAATGTGTGTATTTACCATTGTATATTTTATATTCTTTTATTAAAAATATGTTTACAGTAAAATATTGTACAAGGTTAAAATCTACATTTGGAATCAGAGCTTTGTTGGCTTCACGGGGAGGCCTTTGTGGTCAAGGGTTTGGCTCGGGACTGTGATAAGCCTTGTCACAGTGGGAGATTTGTGGTAATGATTTTTCAGGTCAAAAGAAATAGTGAGCAACTCAAAAATGGAGATCGAGAAGTTTAATAGGCAAAGTTTTGAGTTGTGAAAGCTCAAGTGGAAGATATTTTGGTGGACAGATATCAGTGGATCGCAGTAGATCTAGGTACTGCACCTACAAGAACTTCGACATGTTACTGGAAAAAGTTGGATCGGAAGACGAAGAGCACAATTCAACTCTATCTCTCTGATTCAATATTATTGAATGTGTCTGATGAATCTACATCCAAAGATTTATGGGATAAATTGGGGAAATTGTATTAGTCTAATTCCATAGTAAATAAACTATTCCTGAGAAAGAAGTTGAATAACCTGAGAATGAGAGATGGAGACTCAATGGCAGAGCATTTGAATGCCTTCAATACTGTGGTAAGTCATTTAGTATTTGTTGAGATTAAAATTTCAGTTGAAGATAATTGTATCAGTTTACTATGCTCTTTATCAGACTCGTGGGATAGTCTAGTTGTGGCCATAGGTAGTAACACAATTGCCTTGAAGTTTGATGAAGTGGTCTCATCCTTGTTTTCAGAGGAGATGAGACGAAATAACATGGAAGGACAAAGCTCAAATGCATTATTTGCAAGATGATGCTCCCACGAAAGAAACAGATCTAAGTCCTCAAGTGGGAGATCTAAGTCTAAGGGAAGATCTAGGTCTCCTAGAAAGTTTGTATAGGTATGTTGGAGATGTGGAAAGAAGGGAACTACAAGAAGCACTGTAGATCCAAAGTTGAGAAAAAGAAGGTATTTGAAGAATCTCCTTCTACAGATAAAAAAAAAATTAAAAATTAAAAAAAAAAAATGACCTCCAAGGAAGGAGGGGATGTGTACTTGGCTTCTTCAAGCACACTTGCATATCTTGAGGCATGGTTGGTTGACTCAAGTGCATCCTTTCATATGACTCCCCACAGGGAGTAGTTTTGTGAATATGAAAGGTATGATGGAGGTAATGCTTTCCTAGGTAATGACTAGACAACCAGAATCATAGGTCGAGGAAAAGTCAATTTGAGGCTCATAGATGGAAAGATTAGAACACTACTTGGTGTTCTGCACATCCCAGGATTTCCCAAAAAATTGATTTATGTAAGAAAAATGGATGATGTAGGGATAAAAATAATAGTTGAAAAGGAAACTTGCAGGATGGTTCAAGGAGAATTGGTGTTGTTGAAGGGAGTTTGGTTTGGAACTCTATATAAGCTACAAGGAAGCACTATTAGTGATGGGTGTAATAGTTCCATTGTTTTTTATATTGGAGTTAAAGAAGAAAGAACTCCTACAGACTCTGGAGAAAAGGTTATGCCGTGGCATCAAAGGTTGGGGCATATAAGAGAGAAGGGTCTTCAACTATTATACGGTAAAGATATGGTTGAAGGTATGTCTAACTGCTCTCTAGATTTTGATTTATGTGAACATTGTGTATATGTGATGATTAGGCCAGAGAGACTAGATGCTACAGGCCAATGAGCCTATTTTTGTATATGTAAATACTCATATCAATAATATAAAATACACGGTTGTGTGTAGATCGACCACGATGAAAGAGTTATGGGGGACTAAGATCCACTAGATAGGGAAAGGGATGGGGCTAAGAGGCTAGGAAAAGGGCTAAGATTGTGGGCTTATCTATATGGGAATAATATTATATTATTATTTCCTAAATACTAAGGTTGGACATAGCCTATTTTATCCTAAGTTCCTATGGGAAGGGAACGAATGATAAGTGGAGCTCATGCAGCTTCATGAAGACAGGTGTCCGATTCGGGACATGCAGTTTTATGTGGTGAAATTAGTTCATTGGGTGGTTCTCTTTGCCATTCTTTCCATTCTTCCCATGCATTCATGCACGGATCCATTACCTCTGATGTTGACCCCTGAGCATGCGCGTACCTTTGAAACCTACATGTATTTTTGGAGCCATATTGTTGTAGGAAAATCTCCCTGCAGACAGGTAGATCGCCTCTAAGAGCTTGACCCTAACTCTAGATAGAAAATGCTTAACGTGGACACTGACTTCCTTTCAAATCTATCTAAACTAACACATGAGAAGGAAGGATGACAGAGGTACCTCT
>SNQJ01S0029343.1:26718-41914 GCA_010110895.2 Picea sitchensis | reverse complement strand
AAGCGTGTCATATTGATGAGAATAACGACAGCAGTACTTACAATCGTAGATGCGAATGCGACAGCTTCGTCGAGTCCTCTTCGTCTAACCCTTGCCAGAAAGATCCGCAACCTGGATAACAGCAGCTTCACTGATCACTCTCCTTTGGTTGACTGTGTGTTTCCTCCAAGATCATAAGTTTCATACTAGCAGTTCTTCCCCCTTCAATCAGCTATGTTCCAGCACCACTTATGAGATCATAAGTTTGGTGTAATTCTCCATTTCCCTTCCCCTTTCACCATTAGAAAGCTTGCTTATATAGCCTTGGAGAGGCTTCAACCACTTGAGATATCCTTGGGGAAGTTGAGGATTTGCCTCCTTCAGTTGAGGATCTACCCTAAGATCATGGTTGGACTAGGGATTCGAGCTCAACTGCCTTTCCAAGAATGAAAATATGCTTCCCCCATTCATCTCAACAACTTAACAACTGCCCAGAATAGGTAGCGCTCCCTCAAAAGGGCCATCAGAGCATTGTATCACTCCCTAGTAGGCTTTAGGGGGGCGCCAACGCTTTCAAAATCTATAATGCTCCCTCAAAAGGGCCAGGGGAGCATTATAACGCTCCCTGATAGTGTAAGGGGGAGCGTCAGCGCTCCGAGATAGTGTAAGGGGGAGCGTTCCCCTCCAAAAACTCAGTTTTTGAGGTGCTTTCAGATGGCAAAAGGTTTGCAAGCTTGTTGACTCACTTCTCCTCTTCCAAATCAAATATTTGAGGTGTTTCAAGTGTCTTTCTCATGTCGTTATAGGCACGACATAGGCATCATGGCAGTATGCTTCCCTAACACTTGCGACACTTGTGAGCAACATGCGACACTTGCAACCTTGTGAGAAAAATGCGACACTTGCGACCTTTGTAATGATGACACTTGCGACACTATCAAAGTGAGTAATTTTGATGTGTAACACATATCATGTATTTTTCCTGTCATGCATAGAGCTCGTATTCCTCCTGGATGGCACAATGCAACCATATTTACCTAAGTATGTGCTAAACTTGTCTATCATGAGAAACGACGATTCCAAACCTGAAGGCAATTGTTGTTGCCATCACCTATGCGTTAGTTGAATGCTAACATTGTTTCACCTAAGAATTTTGTTGGTTATGTGGGAGCGGGAGTGAAGAGGCAGGTTTTCGTGCTCGTGGAATGAAGAGGTAGGTTTTCAAGCCTGTGAGAAACTATGTCTAGGTGAGAGAGTTTGCTGGAAAGAAGTAGCAGGTTGTCAGGCTTGTGAGCAACTCTCTCTAGGTGAGAGAGGTTGTTGGGGAAGTGATTTCTTCTGGAGGGAGCCCAACAACAGCTATAAGTGCTCTGAGAATTCATGTATGGCTTGTTGGTAAAGCCCTAGAAGGGAAGTGGAGCATCTGATGGACTGTTGAATAGTGAAGATGTATACTTCCTAGGGTGGGACAGGCATGTGAGGAATGAGATGTCGTGATTTGTGTGTGTAAGTTGGCTCTTGGGAGGGAATCCTTCATGGTTGACTATGTAGAAGCCCATTGTCTCAGCCTAGCCTAGGAATCCCTTAATTACTCAGGTGGAGTTTAGTCCCAGCTCAGGGGTGACCCACTGTTGAGAGTGATGAGGAGTGTGGTCTATGGCTGGGAGGTTCGTGGAAGGTCTGCACGCAGTTGGTGGTCATCTATAACAGATAAGTACCATTTCTATGTTCATTTACATGTTGTGTATTTGTACATGTCTAACATTTGTGAGTAATTGCATGTATATGTTGTATGTGTAGGCTTATTGTTATTTCCACATTAATTTGTTTTGTAGTATAATCTTTATGTCTGTTTAAATTTGAAATATAAATATATATATAATGCTTTGTTGAAGCTCTGATACCATATTGTAACACACCTCCAGCCATCGGCTGAGACATGTCACTTATGTTGTATATATATAAGAAGCTTTTCAAGTGACATGCCCCAGCCGGTGAATGGATGTGTGTTACAATATGGTATTAGATCTTGAATAGAGCATGGTTATGGTAGCATGCACCACTTGGGTGGTTGGGGATGTTACAAATTGGTATCAGAGCCCATGGTTTCAACATTGAACCTGGATGGGCCACGAGTGTGGAATTTGGAGTCAAAATTCCACAGGGATTTCATGTACAGAGTGATAGAGGGGTGCTGAGAGAGCTCCTGGGTGGTAATGGAAAGCTCAGAAGGAGTGGTGGAGCAGTTATCACAACAATTGTGGTTGATAACCAAGAGATTGAATTTGTGACGTATGATTTATGTGGGGGAAGGAAGACCCTTCCCAGCCGTCAGATTTGGAAATATGCATGACAGTTAACCTCCAAGTCCTTCAAACTTCATGGCTTCGGTGAAGTTTAAATTATGTTGAGAAAAGGGGTCAAAGCTCGAAGTTCCGAAGTCCCAGAGTGATTTTCAACCATAGAAAATCCAGGAGGAGGAGAGCCATGGATTTTCCCTGAGTAGTTTGGTCGTTCGAAATTCAAGGAAATTGGTTGAAGTGTGCGCAGAATGGACTTCCTCTGGAATTCTCGAACTCCAGAGTTAATCTGGACCATTCCTGTTTAAGGACACATGTCCGCAGACCAGCATATTTGGGAATTTGACGTTCAAGGGAATTGTGGTGTAGTGTGGAGAAGTCTCCCAAACTCCAAAACCAATCTGAACCATCCATTTCCAGGGACACGTGTCCGCAGATTAATCAATGTTTGGAATTTTGGAAGTTCGGGGGTTGTGTGGTGTTCAGCAGCGAAATCCTTCGAAGCCCGAAGCTTCAAAGTCCCGGAGCACCGGAGTGACATGGACCTATTCGGAAGTTCAGAATTTGGGAGTTATAAGGTGTGTTGGAGTGGAATCTCTCGAAGCCCAAGTATCGAAGTCCTGAAGCGTCGGATATGACATGACATGATGATGTCACCTAGGGTGATGTGGACCTACCCTAAGTCTACCATGTGTCACTTGTTTTTGTACTTTTGACAAGCCCTTAGTACCAATTGGGACCTAAGACATGTCATCTATCGGTGGGGCCATGTGTCACTACATTAATTGTTTGACAACCAAGCAAAGGAAATCGCCATATTCGCTAATTCGACGTTCGAAAGGAATGAAGTGTGATGAATGTGAAACCCACGAAGCTCCGAACAGCGAAGTAAATACTTACCATTGATCAGGAAAGGATACGTGGCAGTAGATATCGTAGTCCGAAGACTTGGCACTCCAAAGGATTCAAGACATAAGCAGTGGGGTCGAGGACTCTCGAAGGTCAGAGTCCATCTCAACTATTGATTACAGTGGACACATGGTGCGAGATCCCAAGGTCCAAAGACTTGGTACTCCAGAGGAGTTGAGTTGTAGATGGATTTGAGTCTAAAACTCCTGAAAGCCAGATTTAATCTCGATCGTTGATCAAGAGATGATATGTGGAGGAAGGTGAGGACCTTCGGTAATTTGGCACTCTGGGAGATCTCTGGAGAGGTGCTTTGGAAAGCCATGAATCCTAGAGATGCAGAGTAAATCCTAGTCATTGATCAGGAGAGGATACGTGGCAGCAGATCCTATAGTCTGGAGACTTGGCACTACGGAAGGATTGAGAGTGTGGAAAGTCTGGAACTCTTGAAGTTGGAGTCCCAGAGTTGATCGTGGTCGTTGGTTAACGAGAAGGAGTGATATGTTGATTTGTTGTTTGTGAGTTCAGAAATTCAGGAGGCAGCGCAAGATGGAGCCTCAGAACTCCTGAACCCCAAAGTCTCGAAGCTCCTGTTGACCGTAGATGTAAACAGATAATGAGGAACATTGATCAGTGTGTCCTTCGAATATCTAAAGTGTGAAGCTCTGGAGAGCCAGTCCGAGAGTTTGCCAGTTCGACGTTCAGGAGAAGTCAATGTGGAAGTTGAGAGAACCTCCGAAGTTTTGGAGCCCCGAAGTTTCCTAAGCTCCAGACAAGCACCTATCAGTTAGTGCTTGGTCACAGCCCATGGCCACATGAGGTTGGGGTCCAAAGAAAAGGGGATTGTCCTCGAAAATTGTGTTAAAAGAAAGAAAATGGATTAGGAAGGAAGCTCATGGGTTTCGTCTAGTTCAGACCCACATCAAAAGTGGTAAGAAGTTATGTGAACCTTATGATAGGATCCAACGAAGGTCTAATAGCCTTTTATCTCAGAGGAAAGAGAATAACTGCACAGGGATTGCGTCATTGAAAATACCATTTGCAATTGTCCATAACTTTCTGCTCAGAACTCAGAATTGAGCAAGGAAGTAGTCAAAGGAAAGGTCTTGGAAAGAGGATTCCAGGTATTCCATCATAATTGAGGGTTTGTTGGATTTGAACCAAAAACAACTCATAATACCTATGTATATTATTGTAATCCTTAGAGGCAAAGAGAGGTGGCCAATTGAATGCTAACCAAGCCAAGAGATTGGAAGTGGCCAAACAAATGTTAATCAAGCCAATAGAATTAGGATTGTAGTCTGTTGATTTAATCCAGACAAAGGAAGGCCTGCGAGCCTCTATAATTATATGTAAACCTGAGCATATGAAAGAAAAGAAAAACATTATATTTCGAGTATTCTAGAAGCCTCTGTAATTATGTCTGTTTATCTATGTATTGTATACCTCTATGAGGAAGAAGTGTAGGTCTCTGCATATAGTTGAGATTGTGTAGTTCAGGTATAAGGCTTATGTTGCAGAATGAGAAGGAGAACTCTGGAGAGGAAGACTGGTATAATTCTACATTCAAATCAAGATCGGGAATGATTATTCCATTGATCATCGATCACGAGAAGGATCGGTGATCCTACTAAACGATGGAGGAGAAATATTATTGTGATCACAAGGTAAGCTACAGTAGTCGTCAGATCACCCCACCAGTGAATGAGAACCATTAGATCACAATCCTGCAAGGAAGAGAAAGGAACGAACATCGACCATTCATCATTTGGATTGGAACTCTACACATCATCCGATCGTGAGAAAAGGAGTAATCAATAACGATTGAATCATAACCATAAAATATGGGAGTTATAGAGGAGGATCGTTGAATAAACATTTGATTAAGTCATGGCCATCATATATTAGTGAAGGAAGATCAATGGTGAGGAACCATTGCAAGATTCAAAGGGTGAGTTAAGTCCACACAAATTCTGGTTCCACAATCCACATGGATCGTCGATCATCGTCCACCAAAATATCGACGAATCACATCGATTCCAATACCAATGTGCATCTTCCATTGCAAAACTCAACAATGGAGATAAATTCCATGCTAGTTGGGACCCCGTAATAGTCCCTGATCGTAGATCTCCACATCGGTTCGATCTACACCATTGATTAGTAGACAAGGAATAGAGTCGAGTCATAGCTCTCGGGCATATGATTTTAACAGATTTTAGCGCCTTGGTGTTAAATCCATTGTCATGTGGATTGTGTTGGGCCCTTCGGTTTTGGTTTGACGTTGTGCAAGGCGGACTATAGTCCAAATTTTGGTCAAACACGAGTTGCACAAGCCACAAAAGAAGTTAAACAATGGAGCAAGCAAAGAAATAGAAAAGGGTCGACAAGGTGAAAGAAGAGTGGACCGATCCTAGGCACCCTACTAAGGCTTTAGAGCACCCTAAGATAAATTAGGTCGCTCTAACTGTGGGATGAGTTAGTAGCAGATTTGGATCTAGGCCAAGTTCATCAATAATTTGGAGGGATTCATATATGACTTGCATCAATTCAGGAAAAAGTAACAGTCATCAAGCAAATCCAAGTACTGATATGATCAGTTATGGAAAGGATAAATCAAGTGCCTCAAGAAAGAAGTTGGTGTTAGATGACCAAGGTTACTCAGAGAATGTGACCGAAAATATAATTCGGTCATGTAGAAGTTGGATTAGAGGAATCCAAGTAATAATGGAAGAAGAGATCGTGAGGTAGATATCAAGCTAATAGGAATGCAAGATAGGGCTCGAGGAGGGACATCAAAATAGTAGAGGATTGTTGATGCATTCTGAAAGTATCGAAGATATTTCCACAATAGTATGGAGATGTCAAATCCAAGAAGAATTTCAAAAAGAAATGAATCTCTGTAGAGAATCAGTAAGGAACCATGAACAAGAAAATGGTTATATGCATGGTTTTGAATGCAAAGGAGATGGTGCATGATAAGAATCCATCTTAAGTGGCATAGAGCCATGTACAAGTAGTGTTGAGTACTTTTAATTAATTTTGTGCAGCTAGCGAAGGAGGCATATGTGCATCCTTATAGTATGCTAGAGATTGTCCACGCAAGCCACGTTTGAGGCTAGTTGGCAAGGAGAAGAGAAGGGTACAAGAAACCTCAAGTACTAAAGTATTCAATCAAGAAAGGGTTGAAGTAGTTCAGTCTGAAAAGTAATCGGATGTTGAAGACAAAAATTCTATAAGACAACATGTTTGGAATTATAATTCATCCAAGTATGAGTTGGGATAGATAGATCCAGAAAATAAATAAAAGTTGAAGGTTAATATCAGCATTAGTATTTGGATGGAAATGCAAAGGAAACCAAGAGTAATTTGGCTAGAAAGTGCTCAGGACAGAAATAATCATGCATAGTGATTACAGTGAGAGCACATGAAGATTCATGAATCCGAGAGAAATTGAAAACTTATGGGATCAACAAGGAAAAGTGTTACATGGAGGTAGAAGTTGTTGCAATTACTGTAGTAGCAAGTATGTTATGGTTGGTTGGACAGTCATAAAGAGAGAAATCTTGCATCTTTGCAAGTGTTGATGATGATGTTTCTAAAGGAAGCAACAAAAAGTTGGGATGTTGACTATAAGACTAATAAAGAGGCATGAAAGCTTCTATTGTCATCAACTAATCAGGTAACATCAAATTCGTTTAATGGAAGCTGTGTAGGTAAGTATTTCTCTTTTGAAATTATGTTGCAGAATTTCCAAAGGGAAATTCAGGTAAGAATTTCCCTGGATTGAATTTTTATAATACCTAGTATGGTATTGTTTAAGTGCATTAACATGAATGACATACCACTAGGTGTGGTAAAGGCTAGAGGCTTGTTACAGTTATCAAAGTTTTTAGATTTTGAATGCACAAACTAATATAGTAGCATGTCATGTTAATTCGGTTATGAGGTAATAACCAAAGAAATAAAAGATAATAACTTGTTATAGGAATGATTCCAAGAAAACTATTCATGCATGAGACTAGGACATGGTTGGATATGGCAAGGTATGGATATGGAAAAGTTATATACGACACAATTACCCAAAAGCTTCCTATCTTTAAATAATGCTTGGACTGCAACCTTTTTGTTAACACTAATGCACACCACATAATTATATTCTTGGTGTAGTGTTCGGGTCAGAAGGGAAGGCATCCAAATAATTGAGAAGACAATGGGAAGTGTGTGGAGAATGTGTCAAGACATTGGCCACATTTGCAATTTATGGATAGCTGAAAATCAATGCAAAGGTTCATTGAATAGATATGCATTGAGAGTTGCACTCATGCCTAGTAAGTGGCAGAGTTTCACTCATACATGATAGAATTGCATACTTAAATGCATTTGTTGAATATGTTTTTTGAGTGCATGCATATATATTATTGCATGGAAATAATTATGCTAACGACTGAAGTGTTGCTAACTCATGGAGTTGAGAACATTTCAGGAGTTGTTAGACATTTCAATAGGAAAGTTGCAAGTCAAGTAGTCACATGAGCATTGACTACAGAAAATTTTATGTTCAGAAAAAAGAAGTAATGAACTTACTGATATTAATTATGAACACGCGTATGCATAGAATTATATTTTATTTTATCTAATAAATTGTTTTGTAGGTGTGATTGAATTGATCAGTGTTGACAATTCTAAGATCATGTTATAAGGTTTTTGTACATATTGCAATAAAAGTATGATGTACAGGAAATACTGACAATTTGTTGGTTGAATGCAAGATAGAAGCATTACAGAAAAAATGGTATTCAACATGGTGCTTGCTGAAAGCCAGAAGGAAGACTGCATCCTATTATTGC
Source organism: Picea sitchensis (assembly GCA_010110895.2). NCBI lineage: Eukaryota > Viridiplantae > Streptophyta > Pinopsida > Pinales > Pinaceae > Picea > Picea sitchensis. The sequence continues at coordinate 33,879 of SNQJ01S0029343.1, read as the reverse complement.
AACAACAATGAAAAATTATGAAATAGAATTTCATATTTTGGGAAAAGTTGAATTCCTTATTAAATAAGTTAGAGTTCTAAATGAATTCTTTTATGTTCTCTCATGATAACTGCATGTGTGTGATGCAAATGAGATAATATTGATTAAAGTTGGAATGTTAGGAAAGAACAACTATTGTTTAGGACACTAAAGCCCTATAATTGTAGAACCTTGGTGGGGTTTTGGTAATGGGTTAGCACTCTCCTTGTGTGTGAAAGCCTTGGCAAGATGGATCGTTGAAGGACTGCGTAGCAGTGAAGGGATGTCTGAGCCTAAAAGGGTGAGTGCAACAAGGAGGAGTCAACTCAAGGATGCTTATGGAATGGTAGCTGCCATAAGGAAGGTGTGTCAAATGGAACAGTGGGCTGAATTATTTCTGGAAGCATCTCTATGGAATAGAGAAATTAACTTCCAGTTGCAATGTGAATACCATAATTATTGGTGGAAAGTAGAGCACAATATGGATAACAAGCTTCCAATAGCTAAAGCTTGGAGCTTTTTGAATAATTTGAATTGCACATGTATAAACAAGTTGCACTGAGGACAGTGCAAAAATAAGGGGAGGGGATTGTAATATCCCAAGACCGAGCCCAAGTTGTAATTGTAAATGTAACATGTTTTATAGGCTGGTGAGACAAGTGATTATAAGCTAGGAGGCTTATGTGATGATTAGGCCAGAGAGCCTACATGTTATAGGCCAATAAGCCTATTTTTGTATATGTAAATACTCATATCATTAATATAAAATACATCGTTGTGTGTAGACCGACCACAAAGAAAGAATTATGGGGGACTAAGCTCCACTAGGTAGGGAAAGGGATGGGGCTAAGAGGCTAGGAAAATGGCTAAGATTGTAGGATTATCTCTATGGGAATAATATTATATTATTATTTCCTAAAGACTAAGGTTGGACATAACCTATGTTATCCTAAGTTCATGTGGGAAGGGAACAAATGATAAGTGGAGCTTATGCAGCTTCATGAAGACATGTTTCTGATTTGGTACATGCAGTTTTATGTGGGGAAATCAGTTTGTTGGGGAGTTCACTCTGCCATTATTTCCATTCTTCCCATGCACTCATGCATTCATACACGGAGCCATTACCTCCATTGTTGACCCCTGAGCATGAACGTACCTATCAAACCTACACGCATTTCTGGAGCCATATCCTGTATTTTTCCCGTGATGCATAGAGCCCGTATTCCTCCTGGATGGCACAGCACACCCGTATATGCCTGAGTTTGTGTTTAACTTGTTTGTCATGAGAATCATCGATCCCAAACCCGAAGTCAGTTGTTGCTACCATCAATTGTGCATTAGTTGAACACTGAAGTTCTTTCACCTAAGCATGTTGCTAGTTATATGGGAGTGGGAGTGAAGAGGCAAGTTGCCAGGCCCATGGAATGAAGAGGTAGGTTGTCATGCCCATGGAATGAAGAGGCAGGTTCTCAGGCTCGTGGAATGAAGAGGCAGGTTGTCAGGCTGGTGAGCAACTCTCTCCAGGTGAGAGAGTTTACTAGAAAAAAGAAGCAGGTTGTGAGGCATGTGAGCAACTCTCTCCATGTGAGAAAGGTTATTAGGGAAGTGATTTCTCCTGGAGGGAGTCCAGTAGGAGCTATAAGCGCTCTGAGAATTCCTATCTGGACTATTGATGAAGTCCTAGAAGGGAAGTGAAGAAATCGGTGGACTATTGAACAGTGAAGTTGTATACTTCCTAGGGTGGGACAAGCATGTGGGGAATGAGAAGTTGTGAGGTGTGTGTGTCAGTTGGCTCCTAGGAGGGAATCCTTCCTAGTTGACTGTGTAGCATCCCATTGTCTCGACCTAGCCTAGCAATCACTTTACCCGGGTGGAGTTTAGTCCTAGCTCGGGGGTGACCCACTGCTCAGAGTGATGAGCAGCGTGATCTATGAATGGGAGGTTCATGGAAGGTCTGTACACAGTTGGTGGTCATCTATAAAATACAAGTACCATTTCTATGTTCATTTACATGTTGTGTATTTGTACATGTCTAATATTTATGAGTAATTACCTCTATATGATGTATGTGTAGGCTTACTGTTATTTCGACATTAATTTGTGTTGTAGAAATGAAGAAGCTTTTCAAGTGACGTGCCCCAGCGGGTCGCTGGAGGTGTGTTACAATATGGTATCAGAGCTTGAACGTAGCATGATAATGATAGCATGCCCCGCCTTGGGTGGACGGGGATGTTACAATAAAGATGGTCTCAAAAGTTATAATCTTTGGAACCCAGAAACTAAGAAGGTTGTGTATAGCCGAGATGTAGTATTTATAGAAATGAAGGATGTTGTTAAACAAGAAGTCCTACCAAGGAAGAACCAAATAAAATGGAGTTTGATTTAAAGGATGATGAATTAGACTCTACAAAAGAACAAGAATCAGAAGAAGAAGATCCTCATACTCCAGTATTGAGGAGATCGGTTCAAGAAAGAAGGCTACCAGAAAGGTGTACTCCATTTGATTTCCATTAGAAATTTTCTTTGTCTATTATTGATGATGATCCTATAAATATCAGGGAGGTAGTGGATTCAAAGGATGGAAAACTCTGGAAAAAGGCCATGGATGAAAAAATGGCAGCCTTGGATAAGAATGAGGCTTGGGATCTAGTGGAGTTGACAACTAAAAGAATGCCCATTGGTAGCAAATGGGTATTTAAAAAGAAGCTGAAAGCATAAGGCAAAGTGGAGAAATACAAAGCTCGGTTAGTAGCAAAGAGTTATTCCCAGGTTGAGGGAATTGATTTTGGTGAGAGTTTTTCTCCTGTTGCCAAGTTAACTTCTATAAGATTTTTTTTATTTGTTGTTGTTGCATTTGATTTTGAAGTAGAACATATGGATGTGAAGAAAACATTCCTAAATGAGAATCTGGAAGAAAAAATGCCCTCGATAAAAAAAAAAATTGCCTCGGGAAACATGTCGCATTTTTTCCTCATTTTTCGTGTCGCCTAGATTTTTGTGTCCATTACTGGGCGATTTTTCATCACATGGTTTTTTCCAATGGTTTTCTGTTTATGGTTAAGAAATTAGGGTTGTTTACTAATCCAGGTCATTAGGATAGGGTTTTGGATGTTGTTGGCTCGTATATGTATATTGTATTGTAAACAATGTATGACAATGAACGAATATAGAATATGTTGGTTTTCTCATTTTGGGTTTCCAAGGGAAAAATATCTATGTAATGTGTGTATTTTCCATTGTATCTTTTTTGTTCTTTTATTGAAGATATGTTTGCCGTAAAATATCCTATAAGGTCAAAATCTACATTTGGTACCAGAGATTTGTTGGCTTTAGGGGGACGCCTTTGTGGTCAACGGTTTGGATCGGTATTGTGATAAGCCTTGTTACAGTGGGAGATCCGTGGTATTAATTTTTCAGGTGAAAAGAAATGACGAGCAGATCGAAAATGGAGATCGAGAAGTTTAACGGGAAAATTTTGAGTTGTGGAAGCTCAAGATGGAAGATCTTTTTGTGGACAGATATCAGTGGATCACGGTAGATCCAGGTACTGCACCTATAGGAACCTCAACAAATGACTGGAAAAATTTGGATTGGAAGGTGAAGAGCACAATCTGACTGTCTCTCAGATTCAGTATTACTGAATGTGTCAGAGGAAGCTACGACCAAAGATTTATGGGATAAGTTGGAGAAGTTGTATTAGTCTAAGTCCCTAGCAAATAAACTATTCCTAAGAAAGAAGTTGTATAACTTGAGGATGAGAGATGGAGACTCAGTGGCAGAGCATTTGAACGCCTTCAATACTATGGTAGGTCAGTTAGTATTTGTTGAGATCAAAATTTCATATGAATATAAGTGTATCAGTTTACTGTACTCTTTACAAGACTCGTGGGATTGTGGCCATAGGTATTAATACAACCGCTTTGAAGTTTGATGAAGTGGTCTCATCCTTGTTGTCAGAAGAGATGAGACAGAAGAACATGGAAGGACAGAGCACATATGCATTATTTGCAAGAGGACGCTCCCAAGAAATAAATAAATCTAAGTCTTCAAGTGGGAGATCTAAGCCTAAGGGAAGATTTAAGTCTCCCAGAAAGTTTGTAAAGGTATGTTGGAGATGCGGTAAAGAAGGGCACTACAAGAAGTAGTGTAGATCCAAAGTTGAGAAAAATAAGCGATCTGAAGAATCTCCTTCTACATAAGAAAATACTTCCAAGGAAGAAGGATGGGATGTGTTCTTGGATTCTTCAAGCACACATGCAAATCATGAGGCATGGTTGGTTGACTCAAGTGCATCCTTTCATATGAATCCCCACATGGAGTGGTTATGTGAATATGAAAGGTCTGATGGAGGTAATGTTTTCCTCGGTGATGACTTGACAACCATAATCATAGGTCAAGGAAAATTCAAAATGAGACTCATGGATCGAAGGATTAGAACACTACCTGGTGTTCTACGCATCCTAGGATTGGCCAGAAATTTGATTTTTGTAAGCAAAATGGACAATGCAGGGGTAAAAATAATATTTGAAAAGGAAACCTGCAGGATGCTTCGAGGAGCAATGGTGTTGCCAAAGGGAATTCGGTTTGGAACTCTATATAAGCTGCAAGGAAACACTATTAGTGATGGTTGTAATAGTTCCATTGTTCTTGATATTGGGGTTGAAGAAGAAAGAACTCCCACAGTCTCTGGAGAAAAGGTTATGATGTGGCATTAAAGACTGGGGCATATTGGAGAGAAGGGTCTTCGACTACTACCCGGTAAAGGTATGGTTGAAGGTATGTCTAATTGCTCTCTGATTTTTTATTTATGTGAACATTTTGTATATGGAAAGAAGAATCGAGTGAGATTCCCCTCTGGTGCAACGAGGGCAGAAGGAATTTTACACCTAGTTAACAATGATGTGTTTGGACATGTGTCGGTTCCATCATTGGGAAAATCTGTGTACTATGTCTCATTTATAGATGACTTCTCAAGGAATACTTGGATGTATTTCCTAAGGAATAAATCTAAAGTCTTTGGCATGGTTAAAGAGATTAAAGCTCTTGTTGAGAATCAAACAGAGAAAAGAATTAAGGTGTTGAGGACAGATAATGGCGAAGAGTTATGCGGGAATGAATTTCAAGAATTATTTAAGAAGTGTGGTATAGCAAGGTAGAAGATGACTCCATATACACCTCGGCATAATGGATTTGTAGAAAGGATGAACAAGACGCTAATGGAAAAAGGAAAGTGCATGCTCAGTGGTGTCGGGTTAGGGAAAGAATTTTGGGTAGTGGGTATTGCATGTTACCTGGTAAACAGATCACCCTCAACATCGTTGGATGACAAGTGTCCACAAGAGGTATGGACTAGTAAGAAACATTCTCTCACACATCTCAGGGTATTTGGTTGTGAGGCCTATGTTCATGTTCCAAAGGAAAACATGGGTAAGCTAGATTATACGGCTGAAAATTTTATCTTTATTGGGTATAAAAATTGTCGCAAAGGTTATAAGCTTTGAAACCCAGAAACTAAGAAGGTTGTGTATAGCCGAGATGTGGTATTTAGATAAATGAAGGATGTTGTTAAACAAGAATTCCTACCAAGTAAGGAAGAACTTGAGAAAATAGAGTTTGATTTAAAGGATGATGAATCAGACTCTACAAAACAACAAAATCAAAAGAAGAAGATCCTAATAGCCTAGTATTGAGGAGATCGGTTCGAGAAAGAACGCTACCAGAAAGGTATACTCCATTTGATTTCCGTTCAAATTTTTCTTTGTCTATTACTGATGATGATCGTAGAACTATCATGGAGGCGATGGATTCAGAGGATGGAAAAATCTGGAAAAATGCCATGGATGAAGAAATGGCAGCCTTGGATAAGAATGAGGCTTGAGATCTAGTTGAGTTGTCGACTGGAAGAAACCCATTGGCAACAAATGAGTATTTAAAAAGAGGTTGAATGAAAAAGGCAAAGTGGAGAAATATAAATCTCGGATAGTAGCAAAGGCTTATTCTTAAGTTGAGGGAATTGATTTTGGTGAGATTTTTTCTCCTAATACCAAGTTAACTTCTATAAGATTTTTGTTATCTATTGACAATGTATTTGATTTTGAAGTAGAAAACATGTTTGTGAAGACAACATTCATACATAGGGATTTGGAAGAAGAAGCGCCCCCAAGAAAAAAAAATTGCCTCGGGAAACATGTTGCATTTTTTGCCTCGTTTTTTTGTGTTGCCTCGATTTTCGTGTCCATTATTGGGCGATTTTTCAGCATATTGTTTTTTCGGATGGTTTTATATTTTCGGTTAAGGAATTAGGGTTGTTGACTAATATAGATCATTAGGTTAGGGTTTTGGATGAATTTGGCTCCTATATGTATATTGTATTGTAAAGAATGTATGATGATGAAGGAATATAGAATATGTTGGTGTTCCGGTTTTGGGTTTCCAGGGGAAAAGTCTATGTGTAATGTGTGTATTTTGCATTGTATCTTTTATGTTCTTTTATTGAAAATTTGTTTGCAGTAAAATATTGTACAAGGTTAAAATCTACATTTGGCATCAGAGATTTGTTGGCTTCGGGGGTACGCCTTTGTGGTCAAAGGTGTGGCTCGGGACTATTGTAAGCCTTTTTAAAGTGGGAGATCTATGGTATTGAATTTTCAGGTGAAAAGAAATGGCAAGCAGTTCGAAAATGGAGATTGAGAAGTTCAATGGGAAATTTTTTTACTTGTGGAAGCTCAAGATGGAAAATTTGTTGGTGGACAGAGGTCAGTGGATTATGGTAGATCCAAGTACTACACCTACAGGAACTTCAACAAATGACTGGAAAAATTTGGATCGAAAGGCAAAGAGCACAATTTAATTGTGTCTCTCAGATTATGTATTAATGAATGTGTCAGCGGAAGCTACAGCCAAATATTTATGCAATAAGTTGGGAAAGTTGTATCAATGTAAGTCCCTGGTAAATAAACTATTCCTGAGAAATAAGTTGTATAAACTGAGGATGAGAGGTGGAGACTCGATGGTAGAGCATTTGAACGTCTTCAATACTGTGGTAAGTCAGACAGTTAGTTGAGATTAAAATTTGAAATGAAAATAAGTGTATCATTTTATTGTGCTCTTTACCAGACTCGTGGGATAGTCTGGTTGTGGCCA
>SNQJ01S0029343.1:7492-21802 GCA_010110895.2 Picea sitchensis | reverse complement strand
TTGGATGACAAGAGTCCACAAGAGGTATGGACTGGTTAGAAACCTTCTCTCACACATCTCAAGGTATTTGGTTGTGAGGCCTATGTTCATGTTCCAAAGGAAAACATGAGTAAGCTAGATAAGAAGGATGAAAAGTGTATCTTTATTGGGTATAAAGATGGTCTCAAATGTTATAAGCTTTGGAACCCATAAACTAAGAAGGTTGTGTATAGATGAGACGTGGTATTTAGAGAAATGAAGGATGTTATTAAACAAGAAGTCCTACCAAGTAAGGAATAACCAAAGAAAATAGATTTTGATTTAAAGGATGATGAATCAGACTTTAGAGAAGAACAAGAATCAAAATAAGAAGATCATCATACTCCAGTATTGAGGAGATCGGTCTGAGAAATTAGGCTATCGGAAAGGTATACTCCATCTGATTTCATTCAAATTTCGCTTTGTCTATTACTAATGATGATCCTAGAACTATCAAGGAAGCAGTGGATTCAGAGGATGGAAAACTCTGGAAAAAGGCCATGGATGAAGAAATGGCATCCTTGGATAAGTATAAGGCTTGGGATCTAGTGGTGTTGTCAACTAGAAGAAAGCCCATTGGCAACAAATGGGTATTTAAAAAGAAGTTCAATGCAGAAGGAAAAGTGGAGAAATACAAAGCTTGGTTAGTAGCAAAGGGTTATTCCTAGGTTGAGGAAATTGATTTTAGTGAGATTTTTTATCTTGTTACCAAGTTTACTTCTATAAGATTTTTGTTATTTGTTGTTGTTGCATTTGATTTTGAAGTAGAACAGATGGATTCGAAGACAACATTCCTACATGGGGATCCGGAAGAAGAAATATATGTGAAGCAGCCAAAAGGCTTTGTTGTGAAGGGAAAGAAGGAGTTGGTAGGCAAGTTCAGAAAGTCCCTATATGGTTTAAAACAATCACCAAGGAAGTGGTATAAAAAAATTGATACTTATATGCTAGGACTTGGCTTCGCAAGAAGAAAAGAGGATCAGTGTGTGTATTTTAAATTAATTGGTGATCATTTGATTTATTTGGTATTGTATGCGGATGACATGATGTTGACAGGAAACAAGGAGATTATCCAAGATGTGAAAACTCAGTTGTCCTCTAAATTTGATATGAAGGATCTCGGTGTTGCAAATTTCATTTTGGGCATGGAAATTAAAAGAGATCGAAAAAAGAGGAAACTCTCGTTAAATCAAATAAAATATGTCGAGACAATATTACAGAGGTTTAATATGCAAGAATGTAAACCGGTCAAGGTCTTTATTCATGTTGGTATAAAGTTATCAGCGGCTCAGTGTCCCAAGACACAGGAAGAGGAGGAGGACATGTCTGGTGTTACATATACGAGTGCAGTTGGCGGTTTGATGTATGCAATGGTTTGTACTAGACTGGACATTGCACATGCAGTGGGAGTTTTGAGCAAGTATATGTCAAAACCAGGAAAGGAGCATTGGACAACAGTAAAAAGGGTTTTCAGGTATTTATGTGGCACTGCAAGCTATGGATTGTGCTACCAAGGAAGACTAATATTGGACAGAGTGTTGGTCATACATGGCTTTGTGGATGCAGACCGTGCTAGAGATATCGATCGTAGGAGATCTACAAATGGGTATGTGTTTAACCTGTATAGAGGAGCAATCAGTTGGATGAGCAAAAGACAGGCTGTAGTGGAAGTTTCAACTACAAAAGTTGAATACCTGGCAGCCACTCATGCAAGTAAGGAAGCAATATGGTTACAAATATTGTGTTTAGGTATTGGGTTGGTACAACAAGCTGTAAGGATAGATTGTGACAGTTAGAGTGCAATTTTTCTGGCGAAGAAACCGACTTATCATTAAAAAACAAAGCATATTGATATTCAATATCACTTTGTGAGAGACATGGTTGAAGAAAAGAAAGTGTTATTGATGAAGGTGGACACTTTGAAGAATGTTGCAGATTCATTAACAAAATCTATGAGCATCGAGAAGTTCTCTTGGTGTAGAGGATCCATGGGCATTCCTACCCTAGATTGTTTACTATATAACCCTGTAACCCCATGTATGCAAAGAAAACAACAAATGAGAGAATGTTGGGTATGTGTTATATTCTTTGTATGACTAGCTCCTATATGTATATTGTATTCTAAACAATGAATGACAATGAATGAATATAGAATATGTTGGTTTTTCCGATTTGGATTTCCAGGGGAAAATCTTTATGTAAGTGTGTATTTTCCATTGTATATTTTCTGATATTTTATTGAAAATCCATTTGCAGTAAAATATTGTACAAGGTTAAAATCTACACAAAAAGCAAAATTTGGGGCGTTGCCCTGAACGCTCTGCATAACTCACGGGGCGGGTGATCCAGATTTTATAAGCAGAACGAAGTGGATGTAGATTATTATTAATATTTAATACAAAAACATATAACAGGTATGCGATAAAAAAAATAGAGATACAGTAAAATTGGTTTCTATTAACTCAGGAAATAAGTTGAAACTGTAAAATGCAGCAGAAAACAAGCTTGTTGGAATGGTGGCGGCTTATCTATGAGAAGAGATGTGACGGTTGCGCTCATTCGCAAGAAGATGAGTACAATGAGGCTTTGGAGGCCTTTTTACAATAAATATGAATGTCAAAACCCTATACATATAAAAACCTAACCCTGGGAGATGAAGAGCCAAAAGTCATGTGGGCCCCGTTGGGTAAGTTAGTACATTAATTTCCCAGGGTCGTAACTTTTGCATATGATCTCCGTTTAGGGTGCACGATAGCTCGTTGGAAATGTATTGACGAGGAGATTCATTTAGGGGGCTCAATTAAATCCTTTCGCTATCACTGAGAGGACTGATCATGAAAAAACATCGATTAGGCCCTCAAACTGACCCCCGAAGTTAAAAACTACCAAAAATAGTAAATTGCCAAAATTGTCAGAAAAATGTTTTGAGCCAGTTGGAGAAGGTGGGTGGCCACCGATATCCACCTAGATCAATCCTCCCTCCTTAGGAAGCAATTTTCTCCATTGCGTTGAGTTCCCCCATCAGATGAGGAAATTTCTGTTGAAATTGGCCGCTAGTGAGTGTTCACACAGGGGCAGACCCAGGGTTCAGCTCCAAGAGTGCACCAACAAGCCCTAGCTACTAGCCCTTTCGAAAGAACCTGTGAAGCAGATGCAGTCTCACCCGAACCAGCTATGAGGGGGTTGCAGGACAGAGATGTCTACAACCAGGGGAATATCAAGTGGTTCTTATTGCAACAACAACATAACATGCATCTATCATTAAACTAGCTAGATCTTTCCTTCACAGCTATGGACCTGATCTAACACAACAATGAAAACAATAATACAACAACAACAGAGATCAAAACATCAATTACACATCCACAACACAAGGTATACGCGGTTCACCCTCTCTCTAGGGCTACGTCCACAGAACTATGCTTATGATTTATTAAGGAAAAGCATGCAGTTTGTGTCTACACTCTCAACTAGCAGATCTTCTTTCTTCTCTCTCTTTCTTTCCCCTTCCTGCGCACCCAACTACAAGACTTGATCTTCGCACACAGCTAAAGATATTACAATACCAGAAGGCTCTCTCTCTCAACACTTCTCTCCCCCAATATGATAATCTCTCACACAATAATAGAGCTAGACCAACAACAATATCATACCAATACTCAATGACCAACGCGACCTAGGTTATTTTGACCTTTATTTATACATTACAATACCTCACCGACAGCCTTAGGCCGAAACCTAGGTGCCAAAACCTAAATACAAAAACCCTAGGTGTCTAAAACCCTAGGTCAACTTGAACCTCTTTTTCTAGGCTTCACCAGCTTGTCTTTCCTTCCTTCTCGCGTGGTGTTCCAAAGCATCCAACGGTGGCTTTTCCCACTTCCTGAGTCATCCTTGATCCCCTTCCCTTGTTGATCTGTCATCCTCGATCTCCTCATCCAACGGCTTTCTTTTTCACACTTCACTCCATCTTTTATGTTCTTTTTCTCACTTCGACCCAGTGACAGCCACTGTGTCTCCCGCGAAGCTCGCTTTTTCCCTTTTCTTCCTTATTCTTTGCTTCCTTCCATAACCCAGGGCCAACAGGCCCCCAACACTCACTTATGACTCGTCCCAAGGAACTTGATAGCTGATCCTCTTGTTTTTCTTCAACTTTTGACTGTGCAGTGCAGCCCTTGCTTTTTGCTTTATGCCTCCTTTCCATCCGTGTGCAGACTATCTTTTCTGTGTCTGGTACGCAGTTTCAACTGCACCTGGTACCTGGACCCTTGAATTCTTGATTCTACTGAGAGTTGTGAGGCAGTTGGTTGTCATAGTACAACTTCAGTTGACTCCCATTCACCAAGCCTTCCTTCCAATCTCCTTTCAATGTCTTCAGCTGCACAGCTCCTCCTTCTGTAATGTAGACAATCTCATATGGTCCGAGCCAATGCGTTCTGAACTTCCCAGGGTGTTTGATAAATTTACTGTCATATAGCAGGACTAAATCACCTTGCCTGAATATCTTCTTCTTGATGTGTATGTCATGATAGGCCTTTTCTCGTTCCTTCTGAATTTGTTGATGGAAGCCTACAATGAATCTGTCTTCTTCTAGTTCGACCAACTGTGCTAGCCTCTCATGAATGGCACCAGTATCATCCATGTCTGTAAATGCAGCAATTCTTAAGCTTGGTACCAAGAACTCCATTGGGACAACAGCTTCAAGACCATAAACCAACTTGAAAGGAGTTTGTGTTGTTAATTTTTTGCAAGTGGTTCTATAAGCCCAGAGTACTGCTGGTACTCTTAAATCCCAGTCATCCCTGTTCACACTGCAAATCTTTATCAATGTTGTCTCCAAGATCTTGTTGAATGCTTCAACCGTTCCATTTGCTTGTGGATGATAAGGTGTGCTCTTCTGATGGTGGACTGCAAATTCTTCAGTCAGGGATTCAACTATCTTATTCATGAAGTGTGTCCCTTGATCACTCATAAGGACCTTAGGGCATCCAAACCTGGTTATTATGTCATCAAATATAAAACACGCAGTTGTAGCTGCGCTACAGTCCTTGACTGCTCTTGCTTCGGCCCATCTAGTAAGGTATTTTGTCACAGTGATAATATACCTTGCTCCTATGCGCTTTCCTGGTGGATTTATAGGTCCCATGAAGTCAATGGCCCATTTTTCAAATGCTTGTAGGGTCATCTGTGGTGCTAATGGCATCTCATCTCTTCGGGATGGTTTTCCAACTCACTGGCATACATCGCATGCTCTGGTATATTCTTTAGCATCTCTATGTAACGTAGGCCACCAAAAGCCAACTCGCAGAACCTTTTGTGTAGTTTCTTTTCCTGCATAATGTCCTCCTGCAATGCCTTCATGAGCTTCTTCGAGGATCATAGGGCGTTCTACCTCCATCACACATCTTCTTAAGATCTCGTCAAGTCCCATTTTATATAGCTGACCAGCTATCAGTGAAAAATCTGCAACGCGCACCACTAGTTGTTTCTTTTGCGGAATTGTGTATTTGGTTAAAGCTATTCTTGTTGACAGGAACTAAACTATGTCTATGAAATGGTCATCAATATTTCTAATGGCGAGCAGCTATGCATCCGGTAGTGTGTCCTCCAGACTGGTAGGTTCTTCGCCATTCTCCAACCTCGACAGGTGATCTGGGCCCTTATTCATTCTTCCTGGCTTAACTATGATCTCAAAATCATATTCTTGAAACAAGAGAAGCCATTTGCATATTCTTCCCCACAACACTGGCTTGTTGACTAGGTATTTCAAAGCAGAGTGATCAGTAAACATTTTAAAGTGTCCTCCCAACAAGTAGTGGCAGAATTTTTGCAATGCATACACCATGGCTAGTCCCTCTCTCTCTGTAGTAGTGTAATTGATTTCAATTGTGAAGAGCTTCCTGTTGGCAAATGATAATGGATGATCAATATCCCCTTCTCCAGGTTGTGCCAGTACTGCTCCTAATGCAATAGAAGATGCATCAACATGCACATGAAATTCCTTGCTCCAACTGGGAAAGACTAGAATAGGTGCAGTGACCATCTTTTGTTTCAGTGTGTCGAAGCTCTGTTGGCATTCGTCTGTCCAACCAAACTGACAGTCTTTCTTTAATAACCTTTCCATTGGCACAATAATCTGAGCATATCCTTTGATAAATTTCCTGTAATAGCCAGTATGTCCCAGTGTAGTGCACAGTTGTTTGACTGATGTAGGTGGTGGTAAATCAACTATAATTGCAATTTTGGATGGATCCACCAACAATCCTTGCTTGCATACAATATGACCTAATAATACTCCAAATGGTGAGAAGAAGATGCACTTCTTCAAATTCAAAGAAATTTGACACTGCCTGCATTTATCCAGCATTAGTCTTAGACATTCGATATGATTTTTCAACAAACTAAAAATAGTCCAATCATCAAAGAATGCTTCTAAAAACTTATGCAAAAATTCTTTGAATGCTTCAACCACCACCCTGGAAAATATGGTTGGGGCATTCTTCAGTCCAAATGGCATTATTGTGTATTGGTAGGATCCCCACTCTGTGGAAAATGTAGTCTTATGACGGTCCTCCTTAGCGATTCAGATCTGATGGTATCCTGAAAACCCATCTGTAAAAGAGTATACTTCTTGGCCTCCCACGTTATCCAGCACTTCGTCTGTGAAAGGTGTAGGGAAGGGGTCATGTAGACAAGCATCATTCAACTTCCTGAGACCTACGCAAATCCTGATCTCACTTGTCTTCTTATCTTGCACTACCATGGGGCTGATCCACTCTGACTCTTCAACAGGTTCAATAATACCTGCTTCCAGCATTCTGTCAAGCTTAATCTTCACTTTTTCCTTATATTTTGGGTTCAATCTGTAGGGTCTTTGCTTGACTGGCTTCGCGTCTGGTTTCAAAGGGATTCTCATTTCTCCCATAGGTCTTTTGATTCCCTTCATATCAGTGAACTTGGTCGAGAACAAGTCCTGATACTCATGCAATAATTATGTGATTTTGTCAATGGTATTTGTATCCCAGTAATCTCTGACATTGGCAAGCTTCGGTGTCTCCTCTGTCCCAATATTGACTTTCTTAATCTTTATCGGCTTTCCAATGAATGGCAGTTCCACTCCTGGACCTTCCACATCTCTCTGACCTTTTGTTTCTACAATATTCACCTTCCTTGGATCATCGTCTTCTTCGGCATTGATGTTGTAGCACGTCTGCAGTTTCTGGAGGGGCGCAGTCCATTCATCCACTTCTTGCTCCAAGGGGAGGCCAGATGCCTCCTCAAATACTTTATGTCTCACCATCTGTAGTGCTTGATCTACAGAAGGAAATTCATTGTCAAACAAAAACGTGGTTATAAAATTCTAGATCATACCTTCCCATTCTGAAGTGACAAGGCGCAACTTTGCTTGAAGGTACCAGTTAATCGGGGTGGTATCCAGCGTATTGACAAAGCTGTGTACCCATTGTTCTCAAGGAATGTCGCTCCAGGCCTCTTTGCAGCCTCTTACATGGTCCTTTGGGCAGCTTCAACCTGTGTACCGTGCTTCGCAGCTTCCTTCTTGTGCTGAGAACCACGTTGTCATCAAAGTTCGACATTGTGTCTAGTCTATAATATTGCTTTTATGTGTCCCCCACCATCTTGTTGGTGTGGCTTTCATGGCCTCATCCATTGCCAACATCCTCTGTTGTGTTGGTACACTTGTCTCAAATTCTGACAAGAAGTTTTCTAAGGGGTTCAGTCCATCAAATGTGGGTAGATTACTCACTATTGTGCCAATCCAACGAACTTCTCTAGTTAGCCTAGCACATCTTCTTGTAGATACTTCGTACATCTGGTTCCGCCAGTTTTCCAGCACTTCTTCTGAATCGGATGAACATGCATTGTCACTTCGCCAGCTAAGATTTTCATCAGCTGTAAGGTTGATATAATCCTGTTGTCTGGCCGTTAATTTGTAGATATTTTCCAATTCAAATGCGTGGTCTTCTTCTCTGATAGGTTTTGTGTATCGTGGACCTTCATCTGGATCTAAAGGTGCAACGACCCTAAGGCCAGCTTTCTCAAATGTCATGTGTCTTCTCTTTAAATCAACAACAGTGGAATTGTCGAAGGCCCAATCAATTCCTAACAATTTAGGGTAAGGATAGTTATCATCAACAATTTCAATTACCTCAAAATCTGCAAAGGTTCTTACTCCATTGATGTCCACTGGGACATGCTCTAATCGTCCAAATGGGCTGACATCTTGCTGATTAGCCATGCGAAGCCTAATAGGGGAATATATTAGCTTGGGTTTTCCCATCAATACCCAAGTTTTCTTCGTCGTGACATTGACTTCTGACCCTAAGTCAAGGACCACATAGTCTACCTCATACTCTCCTATCTGAGCATTCAAGTGTAATTCTTTATTTGTCCTTCTCCTTTTTCCAATTTGGTGCACTGCTCTATTCCGTAAGGGGTCTATTTTTCCTAGTTCATATTGCTTGATTAAATCTTGTAATTCTTGTACAGTGCCTTTATCTTGAATCAACTTAACACAAGAGTGCAACATTTCCATGAGTTTGCTTACATCTTTTTTTTCTGTTGGTGATGCAGACGGATCAAACATCTTAGGCATGCCATATTCTTTGATTTCTGGTTGTCTCTTTGATGAAGATCCTTGATCTCCTTTGAACTCTCTCCTTTCCTCCTCAAATATCTTCCTTTCTTTCTTAGCATCGACCGTTGGGGTCTTTTCTATAGCTTTCCTGAATCCGTGGTCATTTTCAATCCTTCCTTGGGTTGCTATGTCTTCTCCTATAGCAGCGCCTCCTCGAGTAATAATAGAAACTCTAGGGTCTTCTCCGCGAGGTTCAACATATATCAGTTGTGCTTGTGGGTTCTGTTGGGGTCCTTGTTTTCCCTAAAGTTTAGCTAGCATCACAGGGCATTCTTCTATGACATGCTCGAAGGAGTTACAGTAACTACAGGTTGTGCAAGGATTATGACAATCCCTTGTTAAATGGTCTAGTTGCGCGCAGTTGTAACAGATTATTTGTCCTCAGCCTTGGCCCATACTCCCTCCTCGTCCTTGTCCTCTGTAGCCAACGTGAGGAGTGAAATTTCCTCTCCCTGGAGAGCTGTACTGCAGAGTGTTTCCCTCTTGTTGTACTTTGCCTTGAATTTTGTATATGTCTCTTGACCTTTCATGCATGAAATCATAAGCTCTGCAATCTCGATCATCATGCCCCATTGATTTACAGAATGTATAATACAAGTTTGTGCGTGTCTGGACATACTTCTGCATGTAGTAGCACTCATCTGGGCGATGACCATTTCTGCATACCTCGCACAAGGGTAGGTTAACTTGCTTTAAGGGGCTCGGTGCTCCTGATGCCAAGTACTCATGAAATAAAGGGCAGTGTTCCTTATCATGGCCTTCAGATCTGCATCTGACACACCAGATATCGTCCCTTTTGTCTTTTCCCTTGTCTTTCTTCATATCCTCGACCTGTAAAGACAAACTAGTTAGTTGGCTCATGATCTGGCTAATACCTGAGCTAGATTCTCCCATCGGTGTTGATTCAAGCTTCATGGCATTCTCCAAAGCTTCTGCCTGAGATGCAATCTTCTGCTGCATCAAAGGGATTCTTATGTGTGGTAACAGCGTAGCGATCAACCACTCTTTGTTCTATTCGTCAGGGATCTAGAAAGTTAATCGGCCTGTCAGGGTCTTGAATCTCTGGTCGAACTCCCAAACAGGTTCTGCTACCTTTTGTTTAATCTCTTTTAGTTTCGTAATACATTGTGATTCCGACTTAGGTTTCTTAAACTCTGCAATCAGCGCATTCTTGATCTCATTCAGGGGCTTAGGTTGTGCCAGTCCTTTGACCAGTTTAATGTACCAGCTCAGTGCGTGATCCCTTAGTGTAGTGTTGAACTGGGTTCTCTTGATGGCTTCATTGATGATACTTTTAATATTCCATATGGCCTCGCATAGAAACCAATGTTGATCTGGATATTCAGATCCATATCCTCTAAATATAGGGAGTCTCATTTCATCTGCCATAAAGTTGACTAGGGTTCTTGTCTAAGTAGATGCTAGGCTACTGGTAATAGTACTCTGAAGACTCTAGTGGTTCTGACTATTCTGACTGCTAAGTGTTGTTGGGACAACAGGAGGATTAACGTTACTTACCTCAGTAGTTTTCACAGTTCCTGAGGTTTCTGGCTCGCGTTGGCGCAGTTCTTCAGGTTCCCCTTCTTCTGTTATGGTGGGCTCTGGATGCTCTTCGTCGGTTAGATCTGCCTCTTCTCCACTGTAGAAACCTTCTTCATCGTAGTTTTGCTTAAACAAATTCTCAACGTGAGATCCTCGGAATACTTTCCCACTACGCGTATGCCCTGCTTCTGTGTCGCTGTCGCTGTCCGAGATCTTGAACATTAGCCTATTCAGGTCCGATCAATCTACTGTATCTTCAAGATGTGGTTTTCATGCAAGAGCATCTTGATTCTTAGCTTCAGGGAGTGCAAAAATTTTCCTCTAGGTCCCTTGAAAAAATATCTCTCGACTTGACTATACGATTATGTTATGTCAACAACAAACTCAGTGATATATCCTCCGATGGTACTATCAAACCAGTGATCTACTGCTCTGGATACAACATTGTCGACTCTCTTGACCTTCTGGATCAATGCTAGTGTCCAGACCACAGGAGTCTAGATCTGATTTCAAACTATGTGTCAGCTAACCTAGCCAACCACTCATGTAGCTCCTGATGGATTCCTCCAAAGAAGATCCCGTGAATGTCGGTGAAGATGTATCTTTGTAGCCAATCTTCAGTGCTTATTTTAGGGTTCTTATTTTGGGCTTCAGCGAAGTCCTTCTCTTGATCCTCTACCCACTTCTGAATCTCTGTCTTCGATGGGAACCACCTTGACATTCCCTTAAAAATATTCTTTTCCCAACAACGGAACCATTTGTTGGCATAGGGGCAGACCCAGGGTTTAGCTCCAAGAGCGCACCAACAAGCCCTAGCTACTGTCCCTTTCAACAGCACCTGTGAAGCAAATGCAGTCTCACCCGAAGCAGCTATGAGGGGGTTGCAGGACAGAGATGTCTACAACTAGAGGAATATCAAGTGGTTCTTATTGCAACAACAACATAACATGCATCTATCATTAAACTAGCTAGATCTTTCCTTCACAGCTATAAACCTAATCTAACACAACAATGAAAACAATAATACAACAACAACAGAGATCAAACCATCAATCACGCATCCACAACACAAGGTATAAGTGCTTCACCCTCTCTCTAGGGCTACGTCCACAGAACTGTGCTTATGATTTATTAAGGAAAAGCATACAGTTCTTGTCTATGCTCTCAACTAGCAGATCTTCTTTCTTCTCTCTTTTTCTCTCCCCTTCCTGCACACCCAGCTACAGGACTTGATCTTCGCACATAGTTGAAGATCTTACTATACCAGAAGGCTCTCTCTCAGCGCACTTCTCTCCCCCAATACGATAATCTCTCACATAATAATAGAGCTAGACCAACAATGATATCATACCAATACTCAATGACCAACCTGACCCAGGTTCTCTTGACCTTTATTTATACATTACAATACCTCACCGACAGCCTTAAGCCGAAACCTAGGTGCCAAAACCCTAGGTGTCTAAAACCCTAGGTCAACTTGACGCTCTTTTTCCAGGCTTTGCCAGCCTGTCTTTCCTTCCTTCTCGCGCGGTGTTCCAAAGCATCCAACAGTGGCTTTTCCCACTTTCTGAGTCATCCTTGATCTCCTCATCCAACAACTTTCTTTTCCACACTTCACTCCATCTTTTATGTTCTTTTTCTCACTTCGACCCAGTGACAACCACTGTGTCTCCTGCGAAGCTCGCTTTTTCCCTTTTCTTCCTCGTTCTTTGCTTCCTTCCATAACCCAGGGCCAACAGTGAGCCACTTTCCTTGGTGCAGGAGTTGCCCTGCTTTGACAACTCAATAAAGATGGATCCTCTACTGGCGAGTCCCCTTGACCTGTGTGTCCACAATTTGATCCCTGGACGATTTTTGCATGCAGTCAACATTGAGCTATGTTGGTGTCAATTGTTCTACTATCTTTGAGGTGTCCAATAATGGTGGGAAACATGGCCAAATGAGAGCCACGTTGAACATTGGGTGCAGACCAAGGAACGGAGGAAAGTTGAGCTCAAAAGAATTATCTCCCACGACCTTGATGATGGTGTAAGGCCCATAACGAAGTGGATGAACCTTTTGATGGGGCCTTTTAAGACATTTTTTTTGCAAATGCAACCAAACTTTGTCTCCCACGTTAAACTTATGTGGCACCCGGTGTTGAACATGGCACTGCTTGTACTTGGAATTAGACTAGTGTAAAATCTCTTAAACATGTTGGCGGATGTGTTGGATCCGTTAAATGAACTGGGTGGCTTTATCAGCTTCAGTTGGAGCAGGTAACGAGTCAGTCGGGGTGGCCGTAAGGGGTAGTGCAACGACCATGGGACCCAATGGTTGGAATCCCAATCCCACCTGAAAGGGGTTGTGGTCGGTTGAGCTATGCAGGGCTCAGTTGTAGTTGTGTTGAACGTATGGCAGATTCTCATCCCATGTGTGAGGGTGCTTGGAATTGTACATGCGTAGGATATGCACGATCATCTGATTGACAACCTTGGTTTGGTCATCTGTCTGGGGATGAAAGTTCATGGATTTAGTGATCTTGGTGTTCAGTAGTCACCAGAGGCTTGACCAAAATGTGTTGAAGAACCGATTGTCCCGATCGGAGACAATGGTTTTTGGGATTCCAAAATATACCCACACTTGCTCAAAGAAGAGCTTGCCAGTGGCCTTCGCAGTGATGCTCTTCTTGTAGGGGGCCAGAAGCGCCATTTTATAAAAGCGATCAACAACCACAAAAACACAGTCATTCCCCTGCTTGGTGGTCGAAAGGCTCGACATGTAATCCATTGAGATGGATTCCCATGGCATGTCAGAAGTAGGCAATGGGGTGTACATGCCTTGTTTTTTACTGGTGGGCTTAGCAATAGCACAGGCACTGTAGGAATTGATATGATTGTCGACATCCTGCCGAAGTTTTGGCCAATGGAAATGTTGTTGCAGCACTGCCACAGTCTTTTCGACGCCGAAGTGTCCTGCTACCCAATTGTAGTGGGCTTCCCAAATCATCTTTGCTCCCTTGCTTGATGGAACACAGAGATGGCCCATATGGCATAACAATTTGTCCTGAAGATGGAAATTTGGGACTATTGAGTGCGTGCCCAATATTTTGTAAGTGTTGGTGAAATCAAGGTCTGTTTCATAGAGTTGGGGCCACCCGGAGGTTTTGGGGCCACAAGAGTCTAGCACTGTGGTGAGTGTTGTGACTGGAGGTCGGCTAAGGAAATCAGCGACTCGGTTGCTACTTCATGTTTTGTAATTGATGTTGAGGTGGAACTGTTGTAAGTATGTGGACCACTTCCAATGGTAGTCATTCTGCAATTTTCCTTGGGTCTGCATGAACTGCAAGGGCTTATGATCAATGTGGATGACTGTCTCTTTCCCAAGAATTTAATGCCTCCACTGTCGGCAGGCTTACACAATGGAGTACATTTCTTTGTCGTAAGTAGGGTACTTATAGACGACATCTGATAGTGTCTTGCTATGATAGGTCACAGGGTGGTCGTGCTGAGTGAGAACTGCACCCATAACATAATCTGAAGCATCTGTCTCGATCTCAAAGGGTTGTTGTAGGTCAGGTAATAATAGTACTTGTGTTGAGCACAAACGTTTCTTCAAATCATCAAACGCTTGTTGTTGAGACAGACCCCAAACAAATTTTTCCTTACCACCTCCTCTGGTTACTTGGTTGAGGACCCATGCAATAGGGGAGAACCCCAACACGAACCTGTGATAAAAATTGGCCAGGCCTAGGAAGCTTCGAAGCTCAGTGAGTGTGGTTGGTGCTGGCTAATCACGGATGACCTAGATTTTGGTTGGATCCACATGTACACCATTCTGATCCACGATGTAATCGAGATATTGGACATGGTCCATGCCGAAGCAACATTTTTCCAAATTGGCTTATAACTTGTGTTGTCGCAGGGTGTGCAGAACATGTTGAATGTGTTGCAAGTGTTTTGCCCACGTCTTGTTGTAGATCAGTATGTCATCCAGATACACCACTACAAAAGTATTGGTGAAAGGCCGTAGGATATCGTCCATCATCCTCATGAAAGTCGTTGGAGCATTTGTCAAGCCAAAGGGCATGACCAACCATTCGAAGAGACCTTCTT
>SNQJ01S0029342.1:117680-132674 GCA_010110895.2 Picea sitchensis | reverse complement strand
ATCACTGTAATCCATATCTGGTTTCTTCCAATTGTATAAAAGACATAACAATTGTTTAGTTCAGTTTGTGAATGACAGGTTTATCTTCTTCATTGATTGAATTATCAAATATAAATTTTTGCATAACAGGTTTCCCTTATTGCCGAGATTTATACATCTTATGGTTGTTATGATCTTTTATGTTTTGTTTGTCCTGTTAAAAAATCAAAGAGCAGTGCAGCCGATCGTTTACGAGAAGCTTATGGACTAATCGGTGCGAATTTCCTTCCTCCGAATAGCTTCAAAGTTATCATACACGGGACAAATTAGGAGCGCTTCCAGGTCAATTAGTCGCTTATCTATTTACTATTTTTATTAGTTTAGATAGAATTAGTATATTAGATTGTTTAATTTCAGTAAATATATTAGATCGTTTAATTTCAGTAGTTTTATTTCTTTTTCATAAAATATAAAAATCAAAAAACATATCTTGTTGTCTTAGGGCAGAAAACACATGAGTTTTGCAGGTTTTAATTAAATCTGTAGGCTGTTTATAGTGTACATTTGTGAATAAGTAATATTGCAGCTGGTAATTAGATAGTTGAGTTGAGTTATTATAATAGTAATTAGTAGATTGTATATAATAGTTAGAATAGTTATATTTAGTTGTAGTTTGATTTAGTAGTTTGTTTTAGTTAGATTAGTAATTAGTTTGTTTTTTATTTATTGTTAATTAGTTTAGCTTCTTGTATTTAGTTTTAGTTAATTTGTTTTATTAGTTTTAGTTAGTTTAGTTAGTTTTATTTGTTTTAGATACATTAGTTAGTTTAGATTAGTTTTCTCTTTGGTTTTCTTAAAATACCTTAGGGCGGCCAACAGAGCCGTTAAACTTGTCAGGGTGGTTCATTCCAAACAGATTGGGTTATTTAGACAACCCCGGACCGGTTCCACTCTCTCAATTGACGGACGGTCAATTTCGCCCGTCAACAGGTTGCATACCTTCCTCCAATGCTTATATTTATTTGAAAAAGAAGAGTTTCAATTCCTGCAATAGTCACAACCCGCGTTTGAACAACTCTGTCTTTCCAAAGCTCAAAACTCAAATGAAAAAATGAAAATGCCAACATGGTGAGGGTGGCAAAATCAATGAAAAATCGGTGTCCCATGCATTGAATGCATGGGACCTCACGTTCTCCCAAAACTATTAACACATTAACTATTGATCTGAATCATACTTCCACTAATATCAACCAACCAACCATATACCCAATAACCATGCCAGGTATGCCAATTATCACGTGACCCATAACCATATCATCACATCATAAATTAATGCTAATTCAAATGATGACCAAAGTTTACCAACTCCATCCCACATTCATTGCCATAAAATGATGCGATAGGTATAAACATATTCAATCTATGTGTTAAAATCAAGGCCGAAAAGGTGGCAAGTGCCATGTGATATCACCATTTATTTATACCATATGCACTATATCGAAGAACTTCATACCCTTTAACTTCACCATGCCGCCCTCATGTTATACAACCAATTACTTATCATATGAACGTGATATATTTGAATAGTATCAAAATTTTCATACATGTGATGAACTATATACCATGCATAAAGTTTGAAAAATGAACCCTTTTTCTTTTAAAATGTTCCATATAACCAACCAAAGAAAAATATGTTTCGTAAACAAAACAACCTTCAGTTGTTTCATAATTTTTATGACTACCCCATACCATCTATTAATGCACTAAATGTAAGATGGAAGTTTCCTCGAATCTTTATGAGCAGATCCATTCACAATCAGATCAGGAAGAAAACAATACCACTGCAAAAATGTAGGTGAGACTGATATTTGTACTGCAAATGAAATACAATCATGATATATGCTCATGGAATCACATTAGCATGAAAGTAACACTCAATCCAAGGGTGTAACACCCCAAGGTCGAGCCCCTGCTGAATTCTAATTATGTTTATAGGCTGGTGAGTCAGGTGTTTATAATATGGAAGATGTATATGTTTATTAGACCGGAGAGCCTAGATGCTTAAGGCCTTTGAGCCTATTTTTGTATATGTAAACACTCATATCATTAATAAAATTACACCATTGCATGTAGGCTGACCATGAAGAAAGAGTTGTGGGGGGATAAGCTCCACTAGGTAGGGTAAGGGAAGGGGCTAAGTGTCTAGGAATAGGGGATAAGCTAGAGGGCTTACCTCTAAAGGAATAATATTATATTATTATTTCCAAAAGGCTAAGGTTGACCTAATCTGTGTTGTCTTAAGTTCCCGAGGAAAGGGGAACAAGTGTTAAGTGGAGCTAATGCAGCTTCAGGAAGACATGTGTCAACCTAGGTGCATGCAGTTTTTAGCTGGGAAAGCCAGCTCATTGTGGGTTGGTTGGCGATTCTCACTCCCTCGCTAGTCTCTCACCCTCACCAGTCTCGCATTATCTCACCATTCTTGCGACCCTCATGATTCTAGCAAGTCTACCTCACCCACTGATTCACGCACTAAACCATTCTCCATCATCAACCTGATCATCATTCACACGCCTCTGGAACCAGAAGACATTTGAGTTATCCCGTACTTTTCCTATGAAGCCCAGTGCACTTGCATCTAGCCTAAGCCTATATTATTCCTTAGCAGTCTATTGTTGCTACCAATGAAGTTCCTTGATTGAGCATGGCTTGTTTCCATTATCTATTCTATATTAAGTTTTGTTGTTGCCATTACCTTACTGGAGTTGAATTAGGAGCTGGAATGAATAAGTATATTGTCAGGCATGTAGTTTGAAGAGGTGGGTTGTCAGGACCATGGACTAAAGAAGAAGGTTGGAATGCCTATAAGAAACTCTCTCTAAGTGATATAGGTTGTTGGGGAAGTGATTTTCCTAGAGGGAGCCCAACGACAACTATAGTGCTCTGATAATTCATGTTTGGCATGTTGTTGAATCCCTAGAAGGGAAGTGGGGCAGTCGAAGGACTATTGATCAGAGAAGGGGAACACTTCCTGGGGTGGGACAGGCATGTGGGGAATGAGAGGTTGTAGGCTATAGTGTGAGCTGGATCCTGGGAGAAGATTCCTTTCAGTTGATCTGTGTGACTTCCATGTTTTCCTTGCCTAGCCTAGGAATCCCTTGCCTGGTGGAGTTTAGTCCCATCTCGGGGCTGACCCACTATTGAGCATGATGAGAAGTTTGTTCTAAGGATGGGAGGTTCATGGGAGGTATGCACGCAGTTGGTGGTCATCTGTTAAAATATAAGTACCAAATCGATGTTCTTTGTATGATGTGTATCTTGAAATCAAGTTATAATGTGGTTAGAATTGTCTGTGTATAATGCATATATGTTTTAATGTTATTTCTGCATGAATAATGGTATGAACATAATGCTATATCTGCATAATTTTTACTTAGATATTTATGTATATAAATATAAATGGTTTCAGAGTGAAGAGAGACGCTTTCAGTAGTGATGTTTCTCGACAGAGGTTGGTGGTCGAGGACATTACAAATTGGTATCAGAGCATAAATCAAAACATACAGTGGACTATGTAGTGTTCCCCGACAGATTTTAGTGGTTGGGGATGTTACAAATTGGTATTAGAGTCATGGTTTCAACACTGATCCTGGATGGGACATGTTAGTGTAATTTGAAGAAAACTTTTCGAAAAATAATTGTTGTCGAAATGGAAAAAATTCAAGTTCAAAGCTGATAGTTTCTACATGGAACCTCGATGGGCCACGAATGAGGAATTAGAAGTAAAAAGTCTAAAGAATTTTGATGTACAGAGTGCCATAAGGGCGTTTAGAGAACACTTGGACTATGTTTGAAAGCACAAAAGGTGTAATGGTTTAAGAAATGGCCACAGAGAAAGAAACCACAACGTCCATGGTGATTGGGTCGTATGATCTGTTCGGGAGAAGGAAGATCCTTCACAATCATCAGATCTAGAGAAAAGTGCATGAAGGGTAACCTCCAAGTCATTTGGACTTCACAACCTCGGCGAATTTTATGGGTTATAAGAGAAAAAGGAGTCGAAGTTGAAGTTCTGAAGTCCCGAAGAGGATCTACACCATATATCTGGGGGGGGGGAGTGTTTACCGTTGGATTTGACCAAGGATAGATTAGAACCGTAGGGATAATCCAAGAGCATGAGGTCATCTTTTTTAGGAGTTCGGTGTTTGAGGAAAATGGGGTATGCTAAGGTGAAATCTACCAAAGCCCAAAGTCCCGAGGTGACATGGCATGATGTCGTCACCCAAGGTGACGTGGACTTCCTTAGTTCTACCATGTGTCAGCCAGAATGGTACTTTTGATGACCTTGTTTGACCAAAATCAATCTAACACATGGGGCCATGTTTCACCCTCTTATATGATGACAGTCGTACTATGTGGACCCTGAAAGATAAGGAAGTTTGGAAGTTCGATGTTTGGGAGAATTGGGGTGTGCAAGTGTAAAAAACGTCGAGGCCCGAAGTTCCAAAGTGACATGGCTTGTTAATGTCACTAGGGATGACTTGGACACATGGGATGTATGCCATGTGTCAGTGAGTTGAGAACCTTTGGAATATTGAAATTCTAGTTAGAACGTGACACGTGTCACCCATCTGATTGGGCCACTTGTCCACTTCTAATATTTCACCACATGGCCCTCCTCTCGAGCATGGATGGCGGGACCCATGATGGTCATAGTGGACGTGTGGTGCCATATCATGAAGTTCGGAGACTTGACACTCCATAAGAATTGGTTCATGATGGAATGGAAGGATGAAATTTCCAAAGTTCGTAGCACCGAAGTAACGTGACATAATGATGTCATCGGGGGTGATGTGGAAGTATTCAAAGACTCATGGTTTGGTAGTTTTGGGATGTGAGAAGGTGAAATACTGCGAAGTCTCAGAGACCCGAAGCCTGGATTTCCATAGTGAATATCATTCATTAGATGCTGAGAAATCATGGACCGTTGATCCACCCCACTTCGCGAGTTCACCAATTCAGCACTCCGAGAGAATTGTTGGGAAGTGATTTGGAAACCGCCAAATCTAGAGTCCCCGAATATCCGATCCTTCGTAGATCTGAGCAAGGAACATGGATTGTAGATCCACCATTCTTAGCGCATTTGACAGTTCCTTGTTCTGTGATGTTTGGGATGTGTGGAAAGAGGGAAACCTATGAAGCCCTAGAGCCTAAAGTTTCAAGGCTCCATATAAGCGCCCAAATCATTAGCATTAGGTCACAATCATGGTCACATGTGAACCAAGGGCTGAAGAAAATGGGCTAGCACCCAAAATTTGTTACAGAACATAACTGGTATTAGAGATAGAAGCCCAAGGGGGTTCTTGACTGACCAAGACCCACTGAAAATGAAATCAGATATTTTTTTTGTTGAATCAGATTGGTTTATTCTGGAAAATTATTAAGTCTAGTAACCTGACACAAATTTCGGTTGACTACACATTTTGCAGAGTTAACAATTGACATAATTGAATCGAATTGTTCCATGGTGAAGAGAAATGAAGGAGACATAGGATGCTTATAGTTGGAAGAGTGAAGCTAGAGGAATGGATGTCCATTTGGGAGTTGAAGGAACAAACTCCAATGGGCATGGAGAAGAGATAGATAAAGAAGGGAGCATGATGAAAATCATTAAAAAGTTGCAAAAAGATGTCCAAATTCACCGGGAATATAACAAAAATATTATGAGAACCAGGGAGAAACAGGGAGACTTAAAGATGAATTTGATGCAAAGCCTAGAAAGAATAGAAAAGAAATTGGATAAGGAGAGTGGCTCAAGAAAATCAAGAAGTCACAGGTCTCCTAATGAGAAAAGAAGCACAAGAAGTGTTAGAAGACATCACCATCACTCCATGAGGCATTCCAACAATGGAGCACACATCAGCTCAAGTCCATCCCCTATTAGGAAGCATAAGAGGTCTGGGGTGGATGAGCTACGAGGGGAAATGAAAAAAATCAAACCTTCTACATTTTATGGTGAGCACAAGAAGGATGAAGATGCAGAGACATGGTTGTTGGGAATGAGAAAGTATTTTCAATTGCATAAGTATTCTTCTCATGCAGAAGGAAGAATTTCCATCTATCAACTCAAAGGAAAGGAATCCATGTGGTGTGATCAGCTTGTGCAGGTGCAACACATTAAAGATAAAAATGTTACTTGGAGGGAATTCAAGAAGTATTTTGAAAAGAAATACTTGACTAAGAGGTACTATGACAAGAAAATGAAAGAGTTCTTTGAACTCAAGCTTGGGAGTATGACGATAGATGAATATGAAAGAAGGTTTTTATAATTATTGAAGTATGTTTCTTTCATCAAGGATGAGACAGTAAATATTCATAGGTACTTGAGTGGTTTTCCATCATCCATCAGTAAAAAAATACAATATGATGATCCCAAAACATTGGAGGAGACCATAAGGTAAGTTACGTGCCTATATGATCAGAAAAAAGCAAGGCCAACTTTCCAAAAATCTTGGGAAGACAAGAAGAAATTCAAGATGGGTCAGAGGAAGAAGGGAATCGAGCCACCATTCTTCAGAAATAATCCTCAGGGACAACCAACTTCTAGAGAACCCAAAATGATTGAGACAGGTGGTCAAAGGCCAAGGAAACCACCTATTCAATGTCAGGTTTGTAAAGGACATCACATGTTTAGAGATTGTCCTCACATAAGTGACAAAGTGAGAGTTGTTCACAATGTTCAGCGAGTTGAAACAGTGGAGGACATGGGCAGAAGTGTACCCAGGATCTATGCATCCCTAGAAAACAAGTAAGCATAGTATCAGTCACATATGATTGAAGTAGAAGGTATGATCAACAACCAAACCATTACTATTTTAATTGATTCATGAGTTAGTCATAGTTATATGGATCCTAATATGGTGGAAAGTTTGCATTTTCTAAGAAAAAAACATGGAAAATCTTGGTTGGTGTAGCTGGCTACCAGAGCCAATAGAAAATTTAATGAGATGGTTAAGTCATGTCTTATGGACATGAATGGATTGAGCACAAGGGCGGATTTGAACATCTTTCCTTTAGGTTCTTATGACTGCCTAATTGGTAAGGATTGGTTATACTAACACCATGCCATCTTAGACTGTCATAAAAAGGAATTCACTTGCCTAGATGAGGGAGGAAATCAGAGAACAGTCCAAGGAATTCCTAGGGTAGTGACTATCGGAGAAATTTCAGCAATGCAGCCGAAGAAGTGTTATAGGAAGGGTTGCCAAATATTTGCAGCCCATATGGAAGAAGCATCTAAATATAAGGTGCCAAATCTGGAGGACCATGCAGTCCTGGAAGCTTTTGAAAATGTGTTCAAGGAGGTACCTGGACTACCCCCAAAGAGAGATATCAATTTCTCTATAAATTTAAGGCCTGGAGTAGCTCCAGTGTCAAAGACTCCTTACAAAATGAGTACACCAGAGATCAAGGAGTTGCAAATGCAGCTTGAATAACTTCTGAAGAAAGGGTATATACACCCAAGTGTGTCACCTTGGGGTGCCCCAATCTTGTCCATGAAGAAGAAATATGGGACATTGAGATTATGCATCGATTTCAGATAGTTGAACAAAGTTACTATAAAGAACAAATATCCTTTGCCAAGGATTGATGATCTCTTCGATCAGTTGAAAGATGTAAGGATATTTTCAAAGATGGATCTCAGGTCAGGATACCATCAAGTAAGGATTAAAGACGAAGATATAAACAAAACGTCCTTTTAGGACAAGTTATGGTCATTATGAGTTTACAGTGGTTCCATTTGGGTTATCAAATGCACCAGTTGTTTTCATGTGCTTAATGAATGGTGTTTTCCGAGAATATTTAGACAAGTTTTTCATTGTCTTTTTCGATGACATCCTTGTATATTCCAATTCATAAGAAGAGCATGAGCATCATTTGCGGATGTTGTTGCAAGTTCTAAGGGAGCATCAGTTGTATGCCAAATTGAGCAAGTTCTCATTTTATAAAAACAAAATTCAGTACTTGGGGCATATCATATCTGAAGAATGGATAGTAGTGGATCTTGAAAATATCGAGGCCATTAAAGGATGGAAAACACCTAAGAATGTGACAGAAGCCAGATCCTTCATGGGTCTAGTTGGCTACTACAGAAGTTTCATTGCAGGTTTTTCGAGAATAGCTCATCCCATCACTTCCTTGCAAAGGAAAGGGAAGAAATTTCAATGGACAGAAGAATATGAAAGAAGATTCCAACAATTGAAGAAGTTGTTAACCAGTGCTCCAATTATAAGGATTGCACATCCAAATGAAGACTTCATTGTATGCACAAATTCATGTAAAGAAGGACTTGGTGGAGTCCTCAGTCAAAATGAGTTTGTTGTATGTTACGAATCAAGGAAGTTGAAGGACCATGAAAGTCTCTATGCCACTCATGATTTGGAGTTGGTAGCCATAGTGAATGCTTTGAAGAAGTGGAGGCACTACTTCATGGGAAAGAGGTTAGAGTTGAGGACAGCCCATAATGGTCTGAAGTATTTGTTTGATCAACCAACGCTAAATGCTAGGCAGAGTATATGGTTGGAATTCCTCAGTGAATATGACTTTGACATAAAGCATATCAAGGGGAAGGAGAACAAAGTGGTTGATGTACTCAATAGGAGAGTGAATGAACTACATGATACAACCATTAGCATGTATCAAACTGATGTTAAAGGAAAAATTTTAGAAGCTCGAAAATCAGATTTGCAATACATGGAATTGGTAACAAAATTGTAGCAAAGTAAGATGTTGCAGAAAGTTGAATATTATGAATTAGGAATTGATGGAATCCTCTTGTACAGAAACAAAGTTTATGTACCCAACTCTTATGAATTGAGGAGTGATATTTTAAAACAAATGCACAATGTAACTTATGCGGGACACCTAGGATATCAAAAAACAATTTCAGCAGTCAAAAGCCAATATTATTGGCCATGCATGAAGAAATAATTTTTTGATTTTATTGCCAAATGTTTGGAATGTTAAAAGGTAAAGTTTGAGCATAGACACCCTACTGGTTTTCTGCAATCATTACCCATTCCTGAGTGGAAATGGAAAGTTGTAACAATGGATTTAATCACAAGATTTCCCAGAACAAGCAAGCAACATGATGCAATCATGGTGGTCGTGGATAAGCTTACTAAAGATGCCCATTTTATCCCATTGAAGACTACTCATAAGGCAACCCATGTTGTTGATATTTATATGAGGGAAGTAGCATGCTTGCATGGCATACCCAAGACAATTGTGTCTGACAGAGACCCAAAGTTTAGCTCAAATTTTTGGAAAGGGTTATTCAAATGGTTTAGAACAAATCTGAACTTCAGCACAATTTATCATCCTAAGTTTGATGGCAATACAAAAAGGTTGAACCAAGTGATAGAGGATATGCTAAGGATGTATGTGATGGAAAAACCATCTAAATGGGAAGAATATCTACACTTGGTAGAATTTTCCTACAAAAATGGGTATCAAGCATCACTAAAAATGAGCCTATTTGAAGCACTTTATGGTAGAAAATGAAACACCTTGATAAGTTGGGACAACCCAGTTGATAGGGTAGTGGTTGGGCAAGAGTTTCTAAAGGAAATGGAAGAGGAAATGTTGAATATTAAAAAAAATTTGAAGGCTACCCAAGACAGGAAGAAAAGCTATGCTAATAAGAACAAAACTCACAAGGAATTTAAAGTAGGGGATCATGTTTTCTTGAAAGTGAAGGCCAACAGAATCTCCCTAAAGTTGGGAAATTGTTCCAAGTTGGTAGCCAGATATTGTGGGTCATTTTAAATCCTAGAGAGGATTGGTCCAGTAGAATATATTCTTGCATTTCATGCATCTATGTCTATACATAATGTATTTCATGTCTCATTGCTTAAGAAATATATACCTGATTCTAATCATGTTATTGATTGGAATGTGATTCAAGTGGAGCAAGAAATCGCTTTTCAGGTGCATCTAGTGCATATACTGGACCAGAAAAGAAAGCAATTCCAGAATCGATCCATAGGGCTTGTAAAAGTCCAGTGGACCTGGTACGGTCCTTAGGACGCAACATGTGAGCATGAAGATGTTATACAGGTAGAGTACCCAGATCTTTTTTAAGATTTTGGAAATCTTATTGTTTTTGTGTAAATAAGTTGCAATGAGGACAATGCAAAAATAAGGGGAGGGGATTGTAACACCCCAAGGCGGAGCCCCTGCTGAATTGTAATTATGTTTATAGGATGATGAGACAAGTGTTTATAAGCTAGAAGATGTATATGTTTATTAGGATGGAGAGCCTAGATGATTAAGGCTAGTGAGCCTATTTGTGTATATGTAAACACTCATATCATTAATAAAATTACACCAATGCATGTAGACCGACCATGAAGAAAGAGTTATGGGGGACTAATCTCCATTAGGTAGGGTAAAGGAAGGGGATAAGTGTCTAGGAATAGGGGCTAAGCCAGAGGGCTTACCTCTAAAGGAATAATGTTGTATTATTATTTCCAAAAGGCTAAGGTTGACATAATCTGCGTTGTCCTAAGTTCTTGGGGAAAGGAGAACAAATGTTAAGTGGAGCTCATGCAGCTTCAGGAAGACATGTGTCAAGCAAGGTGCATGCATTTTTTAGTTGGGAAATATAGCTCGTTGGGGATTGCCTCTCCATTCTCGCTCCCCTCGCCAGTCTCGTATTCCCTCACCATTCTCGTGACCCTCATGATTTTGGCAAGTCTGCCTCACCCATTGATTCATGCATTGAACCATTCTCCATCGTCGACTTGAGCATCATTCACACACCTCTGGAACCGAAAGACATTTGATCTATCTCATACTTTTCCTGTGAAGCCTAGCGCATCTGTGCCTAGCCTGAGCTTGTATCGTGCCTTAACGATCTATTATTGATTCCAACGCAGTTCCTTGACTGAGTGTGTCTTGTTTCCATCATTTGTTCTATACCAATCTTTGTTGTTTCCATCACCTTACTGGAGTTGACTTAGGAGATGGATTGAAGAAGTAGGTTGTCAAGCCTATGCTTTCAAGAGGCAAGTTTTTAGGCCTGTGGACTGAAGAAGCAGGTTATCAAGCATGTAAGAAACTCTCTCCAAGTGAGGGAGGTTGTTGGGGAAGTGATTTTCCCAGAGGGAGCCCAACAACAACTAAAGTGCTCTAAGGATTCATGTTCAGCCTGTTGTTGAATCCCTGGAAGGGAAGTGGGGTAACCGAAGGACTGTTGAGTGGAGAAGGGGCACATTTCCTGGGGTGGGACATCCATGTGGGGAATGAGAGGTTGTAGGTTATAGTGTGAGCTGGCTCCTAGGAGAAGAATCCTTCATGTTTATCTGTGCGACTTTCATGTTGCCCTTTCCTAGCCTAGGAATCCCTTGCCTGGTGGATTTTAGTCCCAGGTCAGGGGTGACCAAATGTTGAGCATGATGAGCAATGTGGTCTAAGGTTGGTAGGTTCAAGGGAGGTCTACATGCATTTGGTGGTCATTTGTTAAAATATAAGTACCAAATATATGTTCTTTGTATGATGTGTATCTTGAAATCAAGTTATAATGTTGTTAGAATTGTCTGTGTATAATGTGTGTATGTTTTAATTTTATTTCTACATGAATAATGGTATGAACAGAATGCTACAGTTGTCTAATTTGTACTTAGATAGTTATGTATATAAATATAAATGTTGTCAGAGTGAAGGGAGACACTTTCAGTAGTGATGTTGTCTGGCAGAGGTTGGTGGTTGGGGACGTTACAAAGGGGATATCTGAAAGTAAATGACCTTGCTTCCTTCCTAGGGGGGCCCACCAATAGTTAGATATTTATTTTATATCATAGATAAATAGATAAATAATAATAATAATAATTTTTCTCTACAACCATTTGTAGGCTGGTGGCTTAATTGGATAATTTACGAGTCAACATATCCTTTTACACATGATGCATACAAAGAGTCACGCACAAAATATGATGACTATAAATAGGTTTTTCAACAACTACAGGGTCAAATTTGTGTAGAAGAATGTGACGTAAGGATCACTATCATATATGGAATGGGTTTATGCACAATCTAAACAAACTCAATGTCTCTAAAGGTGAAATATTATAGCTTATCAAAGAGGTAGATACTTCCAAGGTTGTGGGACATTTTGGTTTTTGGAATATATTTACCAAATTACAAAGGTATGTGTATTGGCCTATAATGCAATAAGATGTAGCTCGGTATACTATAGGATGCATACTTTCTTGTACTAGCAATCCCATTATTAGAAATCAAGGTTTGTACCATCCTTGTTGTTGTGGTAGTTGATAGGTTCATCAACTAATAGAAATCAAGGTTTGTGGTAGTTGATAGGTTCATCAAGATGTGAATTCTTATGCCTTGTAAAGGACCATCAAAGGACAAGAAGCAACAAACATGTTCTTTGAATGGGTATGTGTGCACTTTTGGATACCAAGGAGAATCATCTCACGTAGGGATACCATATTTCTCAATTCCTTTTGGACTTCACTTTGGGAGAATATGGACACAAAATTGAAGAAATCTACAACTTTCATTCCAAATTTAGATGGGAAAACATAAGTACTCAATGTGACTTTGGTTCATCTTTTGACAAGTTATAGTCATAATAAATCGAATACCTAGGATGAAAATATGATCTATATTCAACATTGTTATAAAAGAGTCATCAATACTTCTATAGGAAAGTCCCCTTTCCAAAATTGCTTTGGATATTTCTCACCTTCTTCGTTGTATATTGTATATGGATACCAAGGAGGAGTGAGGGAAGACGTCATAGAAGAAGCATTGGAAGCAGATAAATTTGTTGAAAATATTAGATAGATCCAGCACAAACTTCCTAAATGTTCCAGCACCAACTTCCAGTTACACAGGCTCCAACCTGTATAACAGAGAACACTTGTTCTCCCTAGCACCACCCTGCCACCCTAGTTTCTCTGGATGAAACCAGATGGAAGCTACAACTTCCTGTGTTCAAGCTCCCACTTGAACCTCTGAGGAAAACAGTCCTCCTGAGCACCTCCCAACCTCCCTAGCACATCAAATAATGAATACACAAACAACTACACAGATAAATCAGTTCTTACCAGTCTTTTCTTGTTCTATAAGTCTGATCTTCTTCAAACTATTATGCAATTCTCCTCTTCCTCTGTCTATTCAGCAGGTCTGCTCTGCATCAACTTTTTCTGTCATTCTGCTCTGCTTCAACTTGCTATGTTATTCTGTTTTGATTTTTATCTCACTCTGCACATACGCTCAATTTCATATTGCGCATACTTTCCTTTTTCCTTTCTTACAGTTTCATTCTTTTTCCTCCAGAACAACCAACTCGACACAGTCTGTTTCGTCTTCTTTTATACACACGAGCATGGCATTTCAACTTCCCAACTCCTTGGGGAAAATGACGTTAACTATCCAGCCAACAGAAATGCCAACTGATCGACAACTAATTTGCAATCATGAGTCTGTTTCACTAACGGATTTGTAACTGAAAATTTAATTTGTGAGAAAGAATAGTAACCCTCCGATCTTGTTGAAATTCATCTACATCGTTGGATATGCGGCGAGCAAATCTAGATGGTCAGTATCTGTGCTCCTAGATCTACAGTCGGGATTTGATTCCAGAGTCCCCTTGTCATTCTATCTTTAAGCAGAGGGGGGGGGGTCCGGAATGGTGGAGTATTGACAAAGGGCCCCACTCCTGTCATGTCACCTTCTATATTGTTCTCCACCTGACCATGCGACAAGGCTCAACTCCTCCTTGTCCTCTGACATATGTCCATATCTCGCTGATGTGACCAAGGGTTGTGACCACATCCTTATGCATAAGGCACTTTCACAATTTCGCATTTTGCGAGTCTAGAGATGAGGCATCTCGACTCTCCAAGTCGCGATCCCCGATACCCCGAAACGACGTGGGATAAACGGTCCCGATAAACGCTTGGTCTGATGGCTCAGATCATTTCGCGATTTCGCATATCATGATTTTGACATTCCTATGGTGAATTTTCTTGTCACTTCCAAATCCCGATCCCCGATACTCCATGAAGAAAATCAATGGTCCAGATCACTTCTTAACTTAACGACTGCGATTAAATCGTGATTTCGCATATCGCGAAATCGACATTCTTGACGCATTGGGTTCTTTGTCTCCCCAAGTCGCGATCCCCGAAACTCTGATATGGAGTTACGTCAATGGTCCAGATCCAAGCTTGATTTAACGACTGTGATTTCATCGCGATTTTTCATATTGCGATTACACCCTCTTCTCCTTGCACTTTAAAGACCGTGTAGGTTCTCCTCGATCCAACGGTGGTCGGACCCTGTGCTTAGATCTGATGGCTGAGACCTGTCCTTCTCTTTAGAGCGCTCGTCTTGTCTATATTCAGATCTGACGGCCCTCATTCTGTCCGGATTTCACCTTGGATTTTCCCGATGGTAAACCTCGTGCAGCTCCTGTCCAATCTGACGGCTGACGGGATTTCTAAATGAGATCCAACGACTGTGGATCTTTGTCTTCCTTCTCTTCTGTGAACTCCTGTATCTTGAGCTTTGTTGCGCGTGTGCTCCTCAACGTTGTTCCTCCTGAGCTTTCACTTCTGAATCCCCAAGGGATTCTTGGACTTCTGCGCCTCTGCAAAGTCTTCACATACACACTCTGATCCTGCCATATTCACTGTTGCCATCAATGACAAGCATTGCGTTCATTGTCTGTTAACTGAATTTTCCAACAATCTCCCCCTTTGGCATTGATGGCAACACAAGCATCCACATGTATCACCCACATGTATTCAGATCTTATCACCTGCTCTTTTCTCCCCCTTTGACATCAATTTCAAGGAAGAACCATTCTTCTCTTGATCTGTTATAAAAACATACTCCCCCTGTCAACTATAAGAATCTTGGAAATACACCAGATATTCAATAAGCACTCCCCCTGACTAGGTGAACCTTTTAAACACCAGAACTTAT